>APFE031272874.1:165919-184679 GCA_000404065.3 Pinus taeda | reverse complement strand
TTTGGGAGCTGCAAAACAAATCCTTGGTATGAGAATAACTAGAGATAGGAAAAATCACAAACTAACATTGTCTCAGAATGAGTACATACAAAAGGTGTTGAAAAGATTTAATATGCACAATGCAAAACCAGTTAGTACACCTTTTGCTAGCCATTTTAAACTTAGTAAGGAAACGTGCCCAAAGACCCAAGAAGACATGGATTATATGTATAAAGTTCCATATGCATCAATAGTTGGAAGCTTAATGTATGCAATGATCTGCACAAGGCCTGATATTGCACATGCATTGGGATTTGTAAGCAGGTAAGTGAACAATCCAAGAAAGGAACGTTGGATGGCAATGAAATGGATTCTCAGATATTTGAAAGGTTCCACAAATCAAGCATTATGATTTGGTGGTTCAAACATTTCTCTACTATGTTGATGCAAATATGGCAGGTGACAGAGATAACAGGAGGAGCACTACAGGATATGTATTCACTGTTGGTGGAACAGCTATCAGTTGGGTTTCAAAAACCCAAAGTGTTGTTGCACTTTCAACAACAGAAGCAGAGTATGTTGCTGCTACAGAGGCTAGTAAAGAAATGATTTGGTTACAAAGGTTTATGGGTGAATTGGGTAAGAAGCATGATATGTGCACGTTATACAGTGATAGCCAAAGTGCCATTCGTCTTGCAAAGAACTCAGCATTTCATTCCAGGACTAAACACATACAGCTCAATTACCATTTCATACGATCAGTGTTGGAAGATGGAGAGTTGAAGCTAGAAAAGATACACACTAGCTAGAATCCTGTAGATATGCTAACAAAAGTTGTAACCAGGGAGAAACTGAGAATATGCTCAGATTCAATTGGTCTTCAAGGATCACAACGATGAGAAACAGCCAGGTCTAAAGAGGAGTCATTGTCCAGCAAATGAAATAGTGATGGAGTTGCTATAGTCAGTCTCCAAGTGGGAAATTGCTGGGTGTGGAGCCTGATTATCTTCTGTATTCAAAGGTATCACCGCATTGGACCCCAGTTCGAAATGGGGAAGCAATGTACTCGAAATATTCACTGTAAGGGGTCTAGGGGGGGGCTGCGACCTTTGGGGAGCCCCCCCCCCCCCCCTGGTGAGGGGTTTCGGGGGCAGCACCCCCGAAGCTAAGAATAGATGTAAAATTGCCTTGTAAAAGTATAGTAATTTCCAGTCAATCTAGGTCGTTCATTAGGCGGAGATCTGATGGTAGAAGTTATGTTTAATTTAGGGCTTTTTTCCCTAGAAGGCAACCCCTCACTATATATGAGGGAATTGTATTGCATTTATGTAGATATGTATTCTGAGTGAGAAAGAGAGAGGAGATTGAGAGCGAAGAGAGTGTTACAGTAGATCTACAGTAGGTTGTATCTCTTCATTTTTCTAGATAATAGAAAGGAAGGACTGGCTGTTCGAGGTGGACGTAGCCCAAATTGGATGAACCACGTATATCTGTGTCTCTTTGGTTTTATGTGTTTTCTGTGATTATATTTATGAAATATTCTATGTGTTTCATTACTCTGTAATATATAATTTTACTAACTCATTGTAGCATCCAGAAAATTGGTTCCAGCATCCCCCCATACTGCTTTGGGAGATACTTTGGTCCGTGCTCCATGGGCTGACACCGAAAAGGCCAGTAGTGGAGGGATTTATTTGGCTAATTAACACTGAACCTCGGTCAGGCCCCCTCAAGCCAAAAAATGGTTCCGTTGCCGGAACCAGAATCTGCATAAGAGATGTGTTATGTCGTATCACTGGAATCTAATTAAGAAAGGGATTGGAGACTAGTTGGATAGGAAGATCCACGAATTCGCAGCACAAGAGAATAGAAATCCATGATTGACAAAGGAATAGTTGTTGGATAAATATGAGTATACATAGATCCACAAGCTCTTTTTGTTCTCCTTCCCAATTGAGCTATACGAGTGGATCACGAAGCTAGCAGATAGCCAAGGAAGGTGGAAACTTGACAATCCTATTGTTTAGACCTCGGAGCTAATACGGAAATTAGAAGCATCTGAGGATAAGATCACCCGCGCTGTCAATCATTGGCTCAATCATGTCATAGGAGGATTTGTAACTAAATTCACAGTCGACACCTCAGTCAGCTACAGCGAGGTAGAGCGATGCTTTTTCAAAGGACCGCGAGGTAAGTACGTAAAATATTTGAATACCTAGATTAAAATTCTATTGTGCAAAAAATGGGTTATGCAACTACCTTGATGTTTGGAAGTACACGAAGCAGAAAAAATTATAGGAACGAAGGAAAAAATGGTCCGGAGTATAGTCCATTGATTTCACCTCCACAAGGTGACAAGGAAGAGATAGCGAAGGTTTCTCCACGAAGTGCTATTTAGTTAATAAGACGAGGATTCCCATGAATACCACCTCCACCCACACCACCTTTGACTTCACCACCATCACCTCCAACTTCACCCATACCACCGCCACCTCCACCTCATTTCAATATGGAAAATACAGTGAAGCTGCCTTTGTTCAAAGGCTTGGGAAATGAGGACTCAAACCAAGTCTGGTTCATTGTGAGGGCTATATGGGAAGCTCAAGGTGTTATAGATGATCATATAAAGAAGGCAACACTGGTTAGTGCTTTGCAAGATCACGTGCTAACCTGGTATATTAAGTACTCTAATGATGACCTGAATGCTGGAGTGGTATACATCCAAAGAACACTGAATAGAGAGTTCAACAGGCCTAAATCTGAGGCATAGTCGATTGTGGGATTCAAGGGATCACTATGCAACCAGACGAGATGCCTTGGGAACTAGATCAAAGGTTTAAATGTAAAATCTGCGAAGACAACATGAATTTGACAGATGGAAAACATTGTGAGTGGTTTGTGGCTTCACTACTACCACACTTAAGGGTCGCACTATCACAGCAGAAGATAACAACTCAGGCGGAGGCCTTGGAGATTGTGATGAGACTGCATGAAACTCTGATGCAAGATCCAAACCTAGGGGTTCAGCAGATCCATGTGCAACTAAAGAATCTATGCCTTGAGATGAAAAGTCTGAAGCTGGACAGGATGGTTTGACCAAAGGTGTGCAAGGAGGTATGGTGCTTGAAATTCAAGAGTAAGGATCATGACAAAGACCATTACCCAGTCTTTGCGAACTATATTGTGGGAGGAGGACCAATGCCTTTAAGACTAGAAGCTTAAGCAGGACCGAGCATGAGACCTACATTATGGTGCGCTATCTATCTAGTAGCAGAAAAACATGCCACAGATAACTGTCATTTGCTGCAAAAGTTTGTACAGGCGCTGCAAAAACTGTTCTGCAATTTTGGTAGGTCGGTAGGGCATGATGATTGTAATTGTAGGAGTTATGAATTGATGATGGATATAACTCCTACCTATAGGGTTCAAACCGAAATGCATCCCCCTGACTAGAGTGCATGGATGGCACAGACAAGATTTCAGGGGTGCGGAAGAGGCCAAGGCAGAGGAGGACCTGGTAGAGGTCCGGGACAGTTGATTTGCTACAATTGCGAAGGACCAGAACATTATGTCTGCAATTGCACTAACCCAACACATCTGTCATGCAAGTATGCATGTTTTCTGATCATGAAATGGAAGACTATCCTACACTGGTAGCTAGGATATGTGACAAAGGGGTGCTACCACCTTCGCCAACTCAGAACCTTTAGATGATGAGGTCTAAGCTGCGCGAAGAGGATCAAAATGTAAATATAGTGCTCAGAAGTGGAATCATGATGGGAGATGACAAGGGGGAATAGCCAGAAGATGGTACATAGGTTCACAAAGCTCCATCAAAGGAAACTGAGCTTGATTTAGAGCATGCACGGGAAACCTTCATGGAAGCGAAGAAGAGCTTCATTGAGGCCTCCACCTCAAGAAGCAAGGATAAGCCTAATCAAGAGCTGGACCCCTCTATGCTTACAACTTTCCTGGAAAACTACATGAAGTTATTGCGCGATAGTAAGGCTGTGAAAGGGTTACAAGAGCTCATCAATAGATGCATTGGAACCGCATCGGGTGAGCCATGTGTAGTATGAAAGATTGGCAAACATAAAACAAGGATGGGATGGGAGATGAGACTGATCGCGCAGATAGGATTGTATGAAATGGATCAGGTTATTTTGGACCTGGGGTCAAATGCGAGTGTCCTACTGAAACATATTTGGGACCGGATGGGGATACCTGTGCTGCAATAGTCTTTGATTTAGCTGACGATGGTGAATCAACAAAATATCATCCCCATGGGGCGACTACAGGGGGTGATTGTGGATATTGAAGGTGTGAGCGCGCTGGCTGATTTTGAAGTAATAGAGCTAGTGGATGACATCAATCCCTATCCAACGCTCCTAGGAATTGAATGGGCTATTGATATGAATGGGGTAATTAATCTGAAGAAACGAAAGATGATCTTTGAGAAGAAATCACTACGTGTAATAGTACCCCTCGATCCTGTTGAAGGATTGCGCTATACTAAACCAGTCCACATTTATGAGAGTGATGATGATTTGGACAGTATCTATAAGATAACAGTGCGAGACCAAGATTGGGTGAATCCAACAGCGGATGGATGAATTACATGGGATCGCGAGAGTTCATGCACCTCGGACTCTGATGAAGAACTAGAGCACTGGCAAAACTGATTACATGAAGTAACTACGCTGAGTTGTAACATGATGACCCGATCACTGGATTGTGTGTCATCAGAGGTAAGAAATATGCCTGCTTATAATGGTCTGAATGAGGTAGATATCTTTTTGGATGCATTTGAAAGCGAGGTACTAGAAAAGCAACGCTTCCAGGCGTTGGACTAGGCACTGCGCGCTACGCTCGTAAGGTGATGGGGTAAGCATAAGGGAAGCTTTTATGATTGGCACGAACGTAAGAGAATGATGAGAAATCACTTCGGGAAGCTGAAGATGTGAATGACAGAAAAGTATGACGGGCAGGATGATCCATGCACGCATTTGGCCAAATGGGCCTAGGCTTATCGAGAAAATCCCCAACCTGAATGGCTGCACTTGTTCTGTCATACCCTGGATGTTGTCCCGATGAATTGATACATAGAAACAAAGCTCCACCATGAGATAGGCAAATAGGATATCCTGCGCAAATGATTCATGATAACATTCAGTTTTGAGGACGGGTTTGACAGTATTGATGAAGCGCTACAAGAAGTGAAAGCAGCAATCTTTAGGATACTGCATGATCCTTTATACCTGATTAAGCCTGAATAGGCTACTCAGTTGAGTCACACACTATAATGTTATAATGTAACTGCTGAATAAGAAGATGAGGATCCAAAGAAGATTAAAATTCCGGAAACAGAAGGTCACCACGAGGTTGAAGGGCCACAGATTGAGAACCCTGATATAACTGTGCCATTGAAAATGAAACAAGTAAACATTGGTACTGAGGCAGAGCCCAAATTCATGAAGATTGGAGATTACTGGGATGGCACGATGGTGGATAAGGTCACTGAATTTCTCCGTGAATACTAGGATTTTTTCCCTACCAAGTTTACGGACCTGAAAGAGATAATCGGGGACCTAGGAATGATGAATATCACATTAAAGCCCGACGCAAAGCCAATTAAGAAAAGACCTTACCATCTCAATCCGAAATATAAGGATAAGGTTCGCTTAGATCTAGACAAGATGCTTGCAATAGGCATCATTGAGCCTATGGAAGAATTTGACTGGGTAAGTCCAATGGTGGTACAGGAAAAGAAGCAGAAGATGAAATAAGGACATGTGTGGATCTCAGAAAGCTAAATGATGCTTGTGTACATGATCCTTTCCCGACTCTGTTCACTGATGAAGTGTTGGAAAATTTAGGTGGCCAGGAAGCATATTCCTTCACCGATGGGTTCTCTAGGTACAACTAGATCAAAATTGCACCGAAGGACAGGAGCAATACAACCTTCGTGACTGAGTGGGGTTGTTTTAAATACATTGTAATGTCGTTTGGATTGAAGAATGTGCATGTGATCTTCTCACGCATAGTTCTTGCTGTGTTCAAGGAATTTATTCATAAGTTCCTAGAGGTATATTTTGATGACTGGATTGTATTTGGGCTGGTTAAACACCATGTAGTAAGCTTGCGCCTGATGCTAGATACCTGTTGAAGATACCAAATCATGCTCAATATGAAGAAGTGTCTGTTTTGTGTTCCTTTTGGGAACCTATTAAGGCATGTGGTTTGCAAACATGGACTAATGGTAGACCCCATGAAGATCGTGGTGATACTGAACTTGGAAGCGTTGAGGACTGTGAAACAGCTGCGTGCTACCCTAGGACATACGGGATATTACAAAAAGTTTATCAAGGCTATGCCCAGATCACCACACCTATGGAGAAATTGTTGAAGAAGGATATCACATTCTGTTGGAGCGATGACTGTAAGAAGAGCTTGGATATATTAAAAGAAAAGATGGTTACCGCGTAGATTCTAGTCTTCTCGGAATAGAGAAAAGAGTTTCATGTACATGTTGACACATCTTGTATAGCACTAGGAGTAGTACTGACACAGCTTGGCGGAGAAGGCTTGGACCATCCTATCGTGTTCGCAAGCCGAAGATTATCCAAAGTGGAGAAGAACTATTCCACCACTAAGAGCAAAGGGCTAGCTATGGTGTATGTGCTCTAGAAGTATAGGCACTACTTGCTGGGAGGCCATTTTAAGATGTATACGGATCACTCTGTGCTGAAGTACCTAGTCAATAAGCCTATGTTGGGGGGGATAACATACAGGTGGCTCTTATTGTTCCAGGAGTATGATTTTGAAGTTGTCGTGAAGCCTCGACAACTGAACCCGGGACCTGACCATCTGTCACGCATCGAAACAGGGGAGGAACCCACTAACTTGGAAGAAGGATTGCCTAACGCGCAGCTATTTGTAGTGCCCATCGCGGATGGTCATTTTGAGGATATAATAAACTTCCTAACAACAGAACTACTCCAGAAGGATACATTGTCCAGCAAAAGAAGTAATTAGTGGTGCACGTGGCAGATTTCTCTGTCATTGTTAGGCATCTGTACAAGATGGGGACTGATGAGATATTATGACAATATGTACCTAAGTTCAAAAGAACCAGCATCCTCATGGACTCTCATGGGGGTGCTGTGGGAGGACATTATGCAGAAAGAGAAAATAAATAGAAGATTCTACGCGTAGGGTTGTTGTGGCCAACCCTCCATCAGGACTCAAAAGCATATTACAAGGCATGTGATGTGTGTCAAAGGACTGGCAGGCCATCGCAAAAGGATGAGATGCCTTTGAATCCACAGATGACGTTGCAACCCTTTGAGAAATGGGCAATAGATTTCGTGGGACCCATTCAGCCTCAAGGAAAGACAGGAGCAAGGTACATTATCATTGCAACAGAGTATTTGACTCATTGGGCGGAGGCACAGCCTGTGAAGGATTGCACAAGTGCGACAACTACAAAGTTCCTCTTTGGACATGTATTGACACGATTTGTATGTCCAAAGATCTTGATGAGTGATCGCGGTACACACTTCCTGAATGAGAGGATCAGCGCGCTAATGGAGGAATTTCAAGTATATCACCAAAAGAGCACACCTTATCACCCGCAAGCTAACAGGATGGTGGAAGTGTTCAACAAAGTGCTAAAAAATATGCTAACCAAATTTTGCAATGCTCAACGAAGTGATTGGGACCTACGCATACCTGTAGTACTTTGGGCTTACCAAACGACATGCAAGAGGTTGACTGGACAAACCCCTTTTAGGCTTGTCTATGGTGTTGAAGCGATGATGCCCATGGAATATATTGTGCCTAGCCTATGCATAGCACTGCTCACAAGTATGATGGATCGAGGAGCCCTAGAGGAGAGGCTCACACAACTGGATGATCTCAAGGAAGAGATATTTTTAGCCGGATTTCACCAACAGGTCCAAAAGCAACGTGAGAAGGCATGGCATGATCGACACATTAAGCTACGCACATTTAAGGTAAATGACCTGGTTTTTCTATATGATAGTAAGTTTGATAAATTTCGAGGGAAATTCAAGATGCACTGGTTAGGGCCCTATGTCATTAAGGAAATTACCGATGGAGGAGCTATACAACTGGTCAAATTAAATGGAGAACCCTTCCAAGGAAAGGTGAATGACAGTCGCTTGAAGCCATACACCGGGGGTCCAACCATGTGACTAGATGAAGGTAGCATAGTCTTAGTTCTCCAAGCAACTGGAAGGAGGTGTGGACTATAAACTACACTACCCGGGTTGGAGGATGGCGCGAAGCAAGTAAGTGTCAATGGGTCTGTGGTAGTGTGGAGGGAGTTGCGCTACTCAGGGAGAAATCACGCAGGTTGGCTGGAAAGTGACCGTTACAGTCATTGTTCATGAAAAGACAGCAGAAGTGAGGCCAAATGGAGGGGGCGGTCGACATTTAAGATGAAATTTATGGCTCATATCCTTGAAAATCTACTGCCAATCTGGAATTAATGAACAGATTTTGGGGAGAATGGTTGGATTTGAATTCAAAATACCCTATAAATTACAAATGGTTGTCTAGTAAGAAACACTTGGCATTTTGAGTATTCAGTTGTTGAGCTCTCAAAAACTTATGGACCCAGAGTTCTTTGAGGCTCTCAAACAGACTCCTGCATTAGCAAACTTGCCCAAGATGTCGCGAGCACTGATAGAGAGTGTTATGTCAGCACCCCTAAAAGTTATCAATACAAAGCAAGTAGTAGAAGGGCTAGCACAAGAAATGGAAAAATAGGCAGAAGTCGTTGCCCCCGAAGTAGTCACTCCAGAAGTAGCCAAAGTATCAGTAGAGGTACCTAAATCGCCAAGAACATTGAGACCAAAGCCAACCCCAACTAAGGAGACCTTGAAGGACAAGAAGGGAAAGCAGCCTACCATACTGGTGCATGCATCGCCAAGAAGAAACCCGTCAAAGCCCACTACATAGGAGAAGGGCAAGGCCATAAACCTAGAGCCAAAGGAGGAGGACATTGAAGACATTCCAATGGATGATGAGGATGTGGGAGCTGAAGTGGACAAGGTTGAAGCCCAGGGTGCAAACCCTATTACGTGGCTGCTAAAGTATGTCCCTCCACACAAGCCTAAGTCCAAGGTCCCAAAGGACAATGATGAGAGTAAGACTCCCATGCAAACCGCGCTGCTACCGGATGAAATTGTTTTCGATGGTCCACGTTTGGCACAGGTGCCGATATTGAAGCTTGAAGACTAGGACTTGGCAAATCATGAAAAGTTCCCACACCCAATGACCGAGCAACTGATGCACCGCATCATTGACACGAACACAGGAATGACTGCATTGGAACTGCAGAGGTGGCTCAAGGGGCTAGAAAAGGCAGGACTGCTCAACCTGCTATGGGTGCCACACTATAACATGACTATAATCGCACCTCAGTGATAGTTTTGGTCATCAAGTAGCTGTTGTGCTTGGTGCATGATGGATTTATGTGGCTAGAGGAGTTGATACCCATCACAGACAGGTTGATTCACCGAATAATGTGCCTGCTGTATATAGGTCAAAATCTAGTGATGATCTTTGGCGGCAAGGGTGGTGAATAGGCACTCGTAGAGTCAATGAAGGAGAAATTTAAGTTGGTGAAGAAGCCACGCGGGTACGCTACCTTTAGGATCTTTGACCCCATTGTGAAGGTAGCAACGCAGATCCTTGTAGGGAAGGTGATGTGGAAGTGTCACACTAATGAGGTATTGCCGCCGATTATCATGCTCGCATAGAAGTGCGTGGAAGGAGTCCAGTTTAACTAGTTGGACTACCTTCGCAGAGAGTTCCTGGCAAACTCCTGCAAAGTGCAAGAGCTCAACAAGATGTTCCACTACGCATGGCTCTTGCTATCAATTATGTTGGTAGCATGGGAGCTACCAAAGGACAGCCAGTTCCCTTTAGTTGTGCCAGATCTCCCTGAAGCAATGAAGTACGCTTTGTTGTGGGTGACCAAGGATGCACAGTGAGTTTGGGATAGCAAGAAATTCTGGATCTTGATGGAAATGAATATTAGGATGGCCATCAATCGCAAGCTGCGATTGTCACCCACGGTGTACGCTAACTTGTAGAGCTATGCCGAGTTCAAATCTGATTTCCATCTAGTCTCCATCAGGACGTGGAAGGACCCTGCACAGAAGTGGTACGACTTGTCGTATCTTGCCACAGATGATGCCATTGATGTGGTGCTTGATCAATGGTCGGTGAAGTGGTGCACTACCACAAACTTGCATTGGGTAGAAGCAATTCCACTACACAAAAAAAGAAGGAGGAGCCCAAGCTGAAGATGGCGCAGCTGGTCGAGAAGAGGAAAAAGGAGGCCATTGAAAAGGCCCAGGTAGAGCAGGCAGGAAAGGAGGCATGAAAAAAGATGGGTGGCATAGAGCAGGGCTCTGGCAAAGGTGCACATTTTCCTTCACTTGAGACCAAAGAGGAAGACAAAAAGCAGCACGGCACAGACCCTCTAGAGACATCCACCCGCATTAAGTGCCCAAGAGAGCTAGAAATGGGAGGGTCCAGAAAGAATTCCAAGGCGACCAAGACCTCACTAGACCCTATCACATTGATGGAGGGCGATACACATGATATTGGTGAAACAGTCAAAGATGTCATCGTGGAGGCCCTACAGCAATTTGACCAACAGTAGCAGATCATCCTAGGGACCATCCAGACCAGGTTACAGGAGTTGCAAACCCGCGCTTTGCAGGCTGGTACGATGTCTACCAGCTTGGCTATCAACACTTCATAGGCTACCGATATGCTGCGCACGAAGGCTTCCAGTGTGATAGTGTTGCCAAATGGAGCACTAACCACAGAAAACAAGGCTGATAGGCCCACTGTCAGTGCCTTGAAGGGAATTGGGCTAAACCTGGTAGCGATTCCACGTGAAGCACTCCACCTCTTGCAAGATGGAGTAATTGCAGAACTAAGGGCCTAAGAGCCCCGCACCATCCAGGTGATCAGCTAATAGCGGATAAACAATGAACAGATGGACCTACAAAGAAATGTTTCCATCACTGCTGAGACCGAGGTGACCAACCAGAGCTAGAAGATTATGCAGGTCATTGAGGAGGCATGCAAAATGGTCCCAGAGTTAGCCATTCTGGAGGAGGAGCCAGTGGAGGTCTGCATCCGCAAATTGGCCACAGGGGTGCGCGACACTCAAACTGAGAAGGCGCAGGTTCACCTGGAGTTGGACCCGCAGATTACAGAGCTACAGTTGAGGGCCCAGCCTTCAACATCACCATAGGTAAAGGAACCGTGAGCGACCGCTATCACAGAAGCAGTCATAGAAGTGGAGAGTGCAGTAGCAGACTGCACACAGTTGTTCGAGCAATCATTTGAGGTCCTGAAAAGCTTGTAGGAGGACCCAAGTATAAATATGCTAGAGACAAAAGTATGTGAGCTACAACAATGCTACGATGAAGTTAAGGGAACAACGCGAACTGTCTCGCTGACACAAAGGCTAGCCAAGTTGTAGGAGGCCAAGCAGCTGAAAGAACAAGTGAACGCAGCATTGCATAAGGAAGCAGTATTGAAGGTGTGACTAAAGCCCTAGCTAGAGGAAGCTTATGTAGTCACAGGAAATATTGAAGCCAAGCTTGTGACTCTGCAAGCAACGCAACAAAAGCTTCAGGCTGACAGCGTAGGAGCAGTGACTGAGCAGACAATGGAAGATGCAAAGCAAGCAACAACTCAGTGCATGGCCGAAGTTGTGATCATACGAGTTGAGCTGGATGAGCTTTGCACAAAGATCTTTGCGCCTACTGAGTGACTCAAGGGCAAGTCACGATGTTTGTGTTGGGGGCATGTTTGGAGCGAGATCCCCCAAGGGCAGTTTTGGGGCTAAAAGCCGACGTTTGAGTTAAATTTTGTAATAAAATGGTAAAGTCTTCACATTTTGTGGTCGCAAAGTGTGAAGGTGTTATGTGTCGTAAAGGGTATTCCACTCTTAGTTTTGTAAAGTAAAGTCGGTTGTAATATTCCTACCCATGCTCCGCGGACCATGGGAATGTATAAAAGGAGCTAAGCTCTGAGTAGTTTTAGAGAGATACAAGGACAGAAAATATAATAGAGTTGTAGCTCTGAAGTAAGAAGTCTAAGTCTTGGGTTGTAGTGTAGGTAGAGGTTCTGCAGCTGATCGCAGAGGGCTAGGGTAGAAGTCCGTAGCTGAGTGCACGAACCCCTGCAGCTGTGTGCGCAGGGTAGACAAAGTTGTACACACTTGAAAGATATCAATAAAGAGAAATATTCAGCAATTCCAGTGATGCAAGAAAGTGTTCCCTCTGCGGATAGAGGCAACCCCTCTAGCCCTAGAGTGGGTATAGTCACAAACAAGGACACATCAACAATAGTTGTCCTTAAACAGTTCAAGTTGGAGGCCTACCTCAACTGGTGGTTGATGGAGTTCCATTGCACTGCTCTAGCTTCCGCTTCCTTCTCCTCAACGAGTGATCAACCTGAAACAAAGCAAAGGAAATACAACGAAGCACGTAACCAGATACAACAATAAACTATTTACTCACAAAGTCAAGAAGCCATGAACTATCAAGCACATTACATACAAGACATAGGAAAACATCATTGATTGCATTAATAATAAAATAAGATTCAGCTTACAACCAAAGTCTTGACGTCACAAGCCTTCTCAGAGAAGAGTCCAGCCAGCGTGTTCTTCAAGCATTCACTCTTTGAAGATGGATCTCCCAACATACAAGAGTTCTCTCACTCATAAGCTTCACACAAGATCAAGGGTACCTTACAACCTTCCACAAACTATCAACAATTCCACACTTATCACACTCACACCAACTATCTAGCAAACTCAGAAAGTACTCACAGCACTGCTCAACTAGCCAGCTATCACACTGTCCAACTAGCCATGCAAAGCAATGGTGAGAGTTTAAATAGGAGAAGGAGTCTCCATGAAAGGTGGAAAGGAGAGCTTATCACCAAGGAAGGTATCACAACTGACGGAAGGAAGGGCGACATAAGCAAGGCCAACAACCAGGTCTGGAGTCATCTAGAAGGCCAGCTGTTGGAACAATTCGCCCAATCTAGATCATCGCGGGCACAGAACTGATCTTCCGCGCTGACATTGCAAGTGATCAATGCAGATAGTCAGATCATCACTGAAGGGACCACATGGACCTGCGCTGATGCATAAAATCGAGCCATCGCAGGAATCACGTGTACTCCCATGTTGGCAGCACGGTCTACCTATTCATGAGCGCTTATCAGTGCGTTTATTAAGGAAACAGATGCAATGAGGCAGATAACTTTGCAAAAGTGGGTCAATTGGTAGCACAAGGAAGCATTTGTCTATCATAAGCATGTTTGACTTGGACACATGACACAGTGAGAAGACCGGGAGTGAAAGCGGTGATAAATTACTGTGTAACAAATGCCCCCTAAAGTATGAAGCCCGAGAGAGTGGGAGGGGTGAAATGCTTTACAAAACAACTGAGCTGGAACACCATCTGGAGGGACCCGTGCTCAAGTCGAACTGATATCTCTAAAGTACATGTAGTCTAGGCATGGGCGCAGTCATCCAAAAGACATACGAAAAAATGTCTGTGGTATGGACGCAGCCACCCAGCTAATGAGACCATGATAATGATAGAGGTATGGTGGCAGCCATCCATGAATGAGTCTTCATTCATGTGAGTGGTTTGTGGCTTCACTACTACCACACTTAAGGGTCGCACTATCACAGCAGAAGATAACAACTCAGGCGGAGGCCTTGGAGATTGTGATGAGACTGCATGAAACTTTGATGCAAGATCCAAACCTAGGGGTTCAGCAGATCCATGTGCAACTAAAGAATCTATGCCTTGAGATGAAAAATCTGAAGCTGGATAGGATGGTTTGACCAAAGGTGTGCGAGGAGGTATGGTGCTTGAAATTCAAGAGTAAGGATCATGACAAAGACCATTACCAAATCTTTGCGAACTATATTGTGGGAGGAGGACCAATGCCTTTAAGGCTAGAAGCTTAAGCAGGATCGAGCATGAGGCCTACATTATGGTGCGCTATCTATCTGGTAGTAGAAGAACATGCCACAGATAACTGTCGTTTGCTGCAGAAGTTTGTACAGGCGCTGCAAAAACTGTTCTGCAATTTTGGTAGGTCGGTAGGGCATGATGAGCGTAATTGTAGGAGTTATGAATTGATGATGGATATAACTCCCACCTATAGGGTTCAAACCGAAATGCGTCCCCCTGACTAGAGTGCATGGATGGCACAGACAAGATTTCAGGGGTGCGGAAGAGGCCAAGGCAGAGGAGGACCTGGTAGAGGTCCGGGACAGTTGATTTTCTACAATTGCGAAGGACCAGAACATTATGTCCTCAATTGCACTAACCCAACACATCTGTCGTGCAAGTATGCATGTTTTTTGATCATGAAATGGAAGACTGTCCTACACTGGTAGCTAGGATATGTGACAAAGGGGTGCTACCACCTTCGCCAACTCAGAACCTTTAGATGATGAGGTCTAAGCCGCGCGAAGAGGATCAAAATGTAAATATAGTGCTCAGAAGTGGAATCATGATGGGAGATGACAAGGGGGAATAGCCAAAAGATGGTACATAGGTTCACAAAGCTCCATCAAAGGAAACTGAGCTTGATTTAGAGCGTGCACGGGAAACCTTCATGGAAGCGAAGAAGAGCTTCATTAAGGCCTCCACCTCAAGAAGCAAGGATAAGCCTAATCAAGAGCTGGACCCCTCTATGCTTACAACTTTCCTGGAAAACTACATGAAGTTATTGCGCGATAGTAAGGCTGTGAAATGGTTACAAGAGCTCATCAATAGATGCATTGGAACCGCACCGCGTGAGCCATGTGTAGTATGAAAGATTAGCAAACATAAAACAAGGATGGGATGGGAGATGAGACTGATCGCGCAGATAGGAGAGTATGAAATGGATCAGGTTATTTTGGACCTGGGGTCAGATGTGAATGTCCTACTGAAACATATTTGGGACCGGATGGGGAGACCTGTGCTGCAATAGTCTTTGATTTAGCTGAGGGTGGTGAATCAACAAAATATCATCCCCATGGGGCGGCTGTAGGGGGTGATTGTGGATATTGAAGGTGTGAGCGCGCTGGCTGATTTTGAAGTAATAGAGCTAGTGGATGACATCAATCCCTATCCAACGCTCCTAGGAATTGACTGGGCTACTGATATGAATGGGGTAATTAATCTAAAGAAGCGAAAGATGATCTTTGAGAAGAAATCACTGCGTGTAATAGTACCCCTCGATCCTGTTGAAGGATTGCGCTATACTAAACCAGTCCACATTTATGAGAGTGATGATGATTTGGACTGTATCTATAAGATAACAGTGCGAGACCAAGATTGGGTGAATCCAACAGTGGATGGATGAATTACATGGGATCGCGAGAGTTCATGCACCTCGGACTCTGATGAAGAACTAGAGCACTGGCAAAACTGGTTCAATGAGTCATGTAATCACGAACCAATCCACGTAGCTCGAACATGTGTAATCTGAGTTCGGGGTCTTGAACCCAACCGACCAATAGTACAAATTCTATCATGTGAATGGAGGTGTCGGAGTCGAGCATGAGAGAAAGTTGCTTGATTACCAATTAGTGATGGAAACCATTAACAAGCATGAGAGAAACCACCAATGATGACAATGGATCTCAAGGTACTATCTAGTACAATCCACGAAGTTTGAAGAATGAGTTGAAGTCGAACACTCGTGGAATCACCCAATCAACGACCAATGATGCAAATCGACCGTCAGGTGTGAAGAACTTTCCATTGAGGCATGCAAGCTTCAAGGTACCAAAGGGGATCTCTAGGTCAATCTCCTGGATAATGAGCTGATGTCGACAGGAGATGACTCATTGCAAGAGGGCCATAATGTTTCCCCCATCAACGACATGAGATAAGGAACAAGTAGTAGATGGTGGAACAGCTTATCAGAGGAGGAGACAAAGGTGTAAACTGCAGAAGGATTATACTCTTGAACATATTGGTGACACGACTCTGGAGGGTGGCAGCATTCAGTTATCAAAGGATCAGAGGCTTGATGACAACGACATGAATCAGATGGAATGAGGCTAAATGACAACCCAAACCCACGGAAGGCCAAATGATGATGTATGGATGTCCCAACCCGACAAGAAGCAGAAGTGTCGATGTTCAAGGGTGATTCACTACCATAGACAATCGACAAAAAACCTGTTATTGAATCCAACCTAGTAATAGTTTAACAAGCCCTAGGGAGGAGAAGCTCGAGTCTCGTCATGGTGATGAGTCCAATGTCGTCAGGGTTTAACGAGTCCGACATAGGCAAAACTCGGAGTCTTTTTCATGTTTAGGGAGTTTAAAAAAGACACGGAAAAGAAAACTCCAGAGGGGTCCTTTTTTGTAAAGTTGTATCTCTCGAGCCCGAAAAAGTATAAAACAATACTCGAAAGAACCGCTCGACCATTATGATCGAGGAGTACTTTTCATAATTAGTGACTTTGATCTGAAAAAGTAGAAAAGCGACCGAAATCACGTCTTTTCGTAACCATTAACAAGCCTGAAACGACAAAGGCCTGACAATCCTTTTTCATTTAAACGGTCGGAAAAAGAGCTTAAAGGTGACCACCTCCTATTTACTTTTAAAGAGTCAAGAGGAGAAACTCGGCTATCTTTTCATGTTTTAAGTTGGAAAAGAGCTTAAAAATGACTTCACGGATCAAGTGGACTCAGAACTCCATCACCTGTAAACCTGCACGAAACACGCCACACGTAAACCTATTCGATATAAAATAAGAAATATAGCTAGAAAAATCACATTTTGACTTAAACATATGATAAAAAATGAGGAAAAAACCCACATTTACCAAATATAATTTTGTAATTTTCCAAAATTCCTATAAAAGGGGGGTTTTACCATTGTTTTTCACCATTGTTACTGTTTACGCACTATAGAGCGTTTTGGAGCATAAAAGTTGGTGAGCTCATTCTAGCCTGTTCGTCCACCGTTCATCTCGAAACTTCTTCCAGGTAGGTAGATTTCATCTTACGCTTCAATTCAATGTCTTTTTTACTGCATTTGACTGTGGGATGTGTTAGTTTAGGCAGTTTTTCAAAACAAATTCCGCTCTCGGTCATCACGGGTTTTGCCTTCGGGTCTACGATGACCGATAAAAATTGACACAGACCACGACCCGATCATCGTGGAAAAGTGATGTACTTCTGCGATGATCAGGATAAATTAACATTAGCGTGGCATGGTCATCACGTATGTTTTAGGAACAGCCACGATAATGTCGTGCGCCTATTTTTTTATAAAAGCAACGTTTAAATATTTGCATCAAGGGCGCTAATAGAATTTCTTCGTCATGCAGGCTATAATGGCATTCGTCTGGCAAGAATGAACGCACGATGACAATGATATCCAAGCTTTCACCGATGTGGGGTGCCGAAACGCATTGCAGGCATGCAAGTTACTCAAATTCTTCCTTTCTCCTCACCTCCGGTCACAGCCCGATTTGCTGGAGCTATTAATCCGGGCCTGGAATCCTACAGATGAGAGATTCATTATCCAAGGCTAGGATATTGAATTTGATGCCACAGATATCTATTTTTTGACCGGGCTATCCCGTCGAGGTGTGAGGCCGATCTTGGAGGGCCAACATCCTGGGGACGAATCACTAGAGACCCTCATGGCCCGGGTGTGCCCAGGGGCATGCAAAACGAAGAGCGGGAAGGTGGCAATCCTGACAGTGAACGACGTGATTCTTCGAGCCATGTTATTCATGGTGACATGGGCAGTGGGCTCCCAAGCCCAACATGAGGCTTCGAAGATCCATCTTCGGTTGGCTCTCGAATGTCTAAACCCAACCATGTTTAACTGAGCAGACACAATGACGGCAAACTTGAAAAGACAGCTTACCAGATGTCATCGAGGGGAGACAAAGCAGTTTGGCTACGGATCCATCTTAGTTCTGCTCATGCTGGAGTAGGTGTCGGCACTGCAGCTTCAGGATATGGATTTTAGACGCGCCCAGACCATGTGAGACCAGAGCTACACGGTGGGCGCATGTCATGCCACGAGGAGGTGGTAGGCGACCAATATCGTGGGGGATACTGTTTCGAGAGTGGTTGGAGCGTCAGGTGATCTTTGTCGAGGATTGGCCATATGCTGGCATGGACTTCTGTAGAGATCCCGACATGCAACTGCCCGATGGCAAGCAGTGGGATGATGGTGGTAAGACACTTGATCACACATTTTTTGCATCTTATAATTTTTTTTTATTTTTTCATGTATATGTCCTAATGATGAACACTGTGGAAATGCAGATGTAGGACCAGTGAGACCCGTTGGGTTGGCTCTGGAAGCACGAAGGGATGTGCAAGGCATCGCATCACTACCCATGGCTCCCCCGGTGGATGACGAGGTGGAGATGATGGCTGGAAACCTTGAGGGATTGATGACGGGGATCCCTGACTACTAGGGGGTCAAGGAGGTCCCCGTAGCACTGCAGATCCATACAGTTGGGGTGAGACCCAGAGCACACCGCCTGTTGAGGCGGGTGGCACGGGTTGCGTTGTGCTATAGGGAGCACAACCCACCATAGTAAATGCCTAGGTCTATTTTTTGTTGATGATTCTTTTGAGAGAGATGTGTCTCAGATGTACGAAGAGCACAGACTCTACTTGGACATATACACTTATTTTTTGAGCACCTCGATGCGCCACAC
>APFE031272874.1:142628-153443 GCA_000404065.3 Pinus taeda | reverse complement strand
TGGGTCAGATCAATGGGTTGTAATCCTCTCTTCTAATCTTTATATCAATAAAGTTATTCAAGTTTTCCTCCACATTCTTGTATGTTTGCTAATATATGCATTTGTGTGGTCAATATATATCTTGTCCTATACTGTTTATGATTTTAGATCTCTGCACTTTGAAGGTATTATGCTGCTTTGACTTTACAGGTACTATTTGAAGTGGAGTGGTCAAGGGAGGAGCAGCAAAGATCCGTCAAAGAGGAGAAGGAACAAGCAGAGAACCAAGAGAAAGATTGAGGTTGGTATTCTTTGCTCCTCTCCTATCTACTTCTCGTAAAGGAAAACGAAAGTAACTTTAATCTGTTTGTTTCTAAGATAGCTACCCGTCTTAGTGGGACTAGCAGCTTTGCATGGACACTAGATTTCCTTATAACACCAGCATCCCCCTATATTGCTTCGGGTGAGACTTTGGTCCATGCTCCGCAGGTTGATGCCGAAATGGCTAGTAGTGCAGGGATTTGTTTGGCTAATTAACATTGAACCTGGGTCAGGCCCCCTCAAGCTAACACTTTCCAGTACCTGCACATCCAAGGAAACAAGCATCAAAATAGGCCAATAAAAAAATCATGCAGAAAATACACATCACAGGGACATCATTCTCCAACAAGAATCATCATCAAGGCATCTTACCCACTGGTATTCCATCTTACTCATGCTCTCTCGTTAGCATGCTATGATAAAAAATGTAGGATTATGTAAGAGTTGGTTTTATAAGCAAAAGTGGCCAGTTAACTTGGCCACCTTCAACCAATCGACAAGGAGAAAACAGTTAGACTACTCCACACGTGGCAGCAGTCAAATCAGAAGAAAAAGGGAGATAATGCAAAAAATGGTTAAGTTACGGAGGAACGAAGTGGGAGATGATTATGAGTTGAGTGAAATGATGGAATGATAGCGGGACCAATGGTCCAAAAGGAGGTGCTTGTACTTAGACAGCTAGAACACCATCCCACATGATCATCCATATAAGGAAATAAAACATTGATTCCACACTAAAAGAACATTAGAAATCTCGAGAATTCATCGAAAAAAGAATTTTCTTGGCCTTCTTGAAGTAGCACCTACAGGAGACAGTGAGAATTTTGTAGCGCAGAGGCACCTATAGGATCCTACAAGAAGACCTACAGGATACAGAGTAGTCTTCTACAATATTATTAGTGGGCATTAAGGGAGGAGAGATCAAAGGTTGTCCTCATCAGACAATAACTAGTGAGGTAGGAGCTATACCTTCCAATATTTTCTAGTTAAAAAAATAAATAAATAAAATAAAAATCCTCCATTTAGTTAAGGAAGTTGCAGTCTAGGAGAATTATATTGTAGAGTTATCATTTAAATCTCTCACCCACTAGAATTATTGAATTATATCCATACAAGACTCCACAATTACCAGGGAAAGATGACAAGGGGTTTTAACAAGAGGGAACCCACAAACACAGTAAGAATTCATCAGCACCCTCATGTAGTAGAAATTTTCACGAGACACAATTGAATGGGTTTCTTTGAAAGAATGAGAGGATACGATGATAAGGCAGCCAACAACTTTTCTCTCACTCATACCCCTCACTAGGACCCACGCCACTGCTGTGGTGAAAGGCCTATCAGTAGAAATCACCCCGGAAGTTATAAGAAGAATCACCACACTCCCTTTTGGGTTACCTTGGAGAAAAGAAGATAATGGAAACAACATCCTTTCAATGAAGAAATTCTTTTTGGAAGGGGAGGAGGCAATGGAGGACGAAAATGGGGTCAGAAGAGAAAGCCTTCCATACCCTTGGAATGAAGTTAGTTACCACCTCATTAAATATATATCATGTGAAGGGAGATACAGTGTGGTGTATGGATACCATTTTAGACTCCTCCAAGAACTGAGATTTGAAGTAGACACACCTCCTTAAAGCAGGTTAAGTATACCCTACTTTCTTCTTCAATCACTAATAGATATGAGCATCAAAGTGCAGGAGGGAAAATAGCAACAACTAGTCCATGATGGGTTGATCAAACTAATCTTAGAATATGCTCTACAAAACCTAAGACTCCCTATTACATGTACAACTTTTAGAGACATGCAAGTAGAGGGAGCAATTAAAGGTCTTGAATATGACAAAAGCCCCACTACTAGTGAAAAGGATGGAGAAAAATAGGGAGAAAATGAAGAGGAAACAAAGGAGGAAAAGGATGAAGGAAAGGAAGAGGAAAATGAAGAAGAAGAAGAAACAAAAGAGAAGATAGATGAGCAGCGTCAAGAACTAGAGGAAGAAAAGAAAGAGAGAGACAAGGATGACAAGGAGAATGGAAAAAACGAGACAAAACAAAAGGAATAAAAAAGGTCTATAGTTCAGGGCAAAGAAGGGGAAGAATCACCAAGGGTATCTCCAAAATCCATAGAGAAGAAGGCAGAAGCTGCTCTTACTTCCCTAAGTACACCTATCAAGTCAAAAGGAAAAAGATGAAGACAAACCCCACTATACTTTAGGACAAGAAAGATCACAAGGATTATGCAAGGAAGACCTCAAACACCCACCAAAAATCCTATTGTTATTGAAGACTCACCAAAGCAGTAAGAAAAGATAGCTCCTCTTGAGAAAAATCAAGGAGAAGGAACATCAGGAAAATCCTCTCCCAAATCTCCCATTACATATGTTAGGAGGCTTGTCACAAGGTCTTTCTCATCAAAGGGAAAAGGTCTCCTACAAGAGACACAGAAATACCTACAGGAAGCAGAGTCCATCCTACAGGAAATTCTGTTAAACCTATAGGAAACTCATAAAATTGACCAAGAAGGTATCACTCAGCAAGAAACAAAGAAGGAAGATCCAAATCTCACAGACTCTAGTCCACAACCCAACCTCAGCTCTTACTACAGGTTCATTGAAGGGGGTAGGGTCATCCCACATAAGTTTTCCATCCCCTTATTATTTGAACTTGAGAAAGAAAGGGAAAGGACACATAGGTGGATGTAAATTTCCAAATCAAAAGGAGTGGAGGATGTAGGCCACATGGAGGAAAAATGAAGGATATGGGTAGAGAACTGAGCAGCATAAGGGACAGAGAAGAAATGAGGAAATCTTAGTTAGAGGTAGAAAATGCATGGCTAAGGGGAAAATTACAAGAAAGGGAAAGCCAGTTGGCAGCTATGGTCAGTTTATCCTTATAGGAAATCCAGTGCAGGATGTCAACCAAGTCTTATGCCTTGTATCTCAAGGAACAATGGCTACAATTCCAAATTAAGACTTAAGCACAAAGAAGCACTATTCCCTTCCAATACTATAGACAATTCATTGATCTTTGTGATCAAAGAACCTTGGGAGATAGAGAAAATATGTTTGAGTTTTACCTACAAAACTTGGCCTTGACAGATTTGAATGTGTGGTACCCAAATTCAAAGCTAGGAGACTTGCAACCTTAACATCATGGATGAATCATGAGGAGGCAAGAGATACAGAGATGAAAAAGGTAATGGCAAGAGAAGATTCAAAACCACTTATGATTAGAGCTGAACAATCCAATCCAATGGCTATCATCAACACCCACAACCTGATCTTAAATGATCCTAATCTTGCACCTAGGTACCTTATTGCACAAGACCAAGCAGTCACACACTTTGAAGACATGTTTAGGTTTCTAGGAGAGGACATCATGCAATCTTACCAAATAAGATGGAACACTTTGCCTTATAGCCTGAAAATTAGAGAATACCATTCTCCTCAGAGAATGAGAGAGGCACTAAATAGAACACCCATGTACAAGCAAGCTCTACAAAGACTCAAAGTAAATTGGATTGGCTTGAGACTCAGTCCACCACTTCTTTTACAAATGTTGGAAGGAAGGAAAGAAGAAGAAGAAAGAAAGTAGTGGGAAGAGATAGAGAGCAAGGCAGGATTTTATTCACAAGAATAAGAAACTACAATAGAAGCATGGGATGTCAGGGAGGCAAACAGAGCAATGAAGGACATGGATATAGATTAAGTTGCACAGAGGATGAGAAACACTTTCAGTAGGGGGGTGACGATGAGCATCATCATTGGGCAACTATATGGAACTTAATACACCTCCAAGCTTATTAAAATCAACTCTTCTCATAATTCCTTACATGTTTCAATTATATTTTGGTTAATGAGATGAGTAAAATAAGATGTATGTCTAGTGGTCTAATGTGCATTGTTTGCCGTTTTTTGAGAGCAAGTCATATAAATATTGGCTAATTAAGGGTAGAAACTTGAATGAGACAAGGAGGAGAGATTATAGGAGATATATCCCCCTAATTAAATCCTCACTCATTTGAATATTCCTCAATCAAATCACACTATCTCGGAGTTGCAAGAAGCCGAGTCATGGAGATCATGGGCAGCCAAGCTAGTGAAAGTTAAGAGTCAATTCATATTGATTTTGGGAGCCAAGCCTCCCTATATTTAAGGAAGTTCTTGGAGACTTCATTTGTATAAATAAAGAGGCCTAGAGCCTCATTAGGATTCGAATTTTTTATGTAATAGAACTAAGCATTTTTTAGTTCAAGATTTGTGGCAAAACATTGTTATGTAATTTCTCTGATATAATAATGAGAATGCGCATTTCCTTGATCCAGCACTGAGTTGACTCAGAAGGCTGAAGCTCTTGGGATAGGGCCAACCCTAGTAGCAAAGGCTCCTTTTCTTGTACTTGTATGTTTAGGTTATTTCATAGATTAAGTGTTGAATTGATTTTAGCATTCTTTCATTGCAAGTAGTGGTGAATTTGGTTAGTTTGCTTCCATTTGTGCATGCTTTAGCAATAGAATTAGAGAGATAAAGGAATACCAAAAATGTTAATAGTAGGTGGATTTGGAATCACTCCTCCCTTCAGGGACCATGGTTTGAGGAAAAACTCCTATTTAACCCCAGAAAGGCAGAATTTTGATTTCTTATGGAATTATTAGGCAAACATCTTTTCGGTTTTCAAGAATAGGTTTCAATCATAATTTTTGATATCTTCAGCTTTATATTAGACCTCATGGTGTTTCACAATATTCTGCAAGTATTTCCATGCATGAATTAGGCAACTGAATAATGAAATTATGTTTTCTTAAGTTGATTAAAGATCTTCCTTGTTTGATATGGTTCATGGATAAATTCCAGTAATGTATGTATTGCAGGAGTTTCAATAGTGCAGGAGGATCTCATGCTAGCAACCCCAACCTAACCTCATCCATCCATGATCACCAAAATCCACCAAGTTCTTCAACCAATTCATCATTCCATAAGAACAACTTTCTAGGTTTGTTGAGCAAATCCAACCATCTTACAAACTTTGGTTTGAAGCTCTGAGGAAGTCCTAGCCACACCCTTGCCTTGTTTCCTCCATCATTCACCTTCCCTCAACCCTATACCACCTTCCAAGTCACCTCTATTGCTCTCGACTGGATCTTGTAGGAATATAGGGGATCTTGTAGGAATAATTAGAACATCCTGTAGGATGACCTGTAGTGGCCTGTTTTGAGGCCGATTTGTGGGAAAAGCATCCAGGAAGATAGGAGAAGACCCCTACATGCCTCCCAAGCCATCTAACCTTCCATCACCATCCCTAACCCACCTACCACATCACCAAGAATATTTAGCATTCACGTTCACAAAAAAAGAGAAAAAGGAAAAAAGAGTTATTATGTTCATTCATATGCATAGTAGTAGGATATTTGGTTATTTCAGATTGCATGCCTAGCACAATTGGGATTACACATATGTTAGCTTAGAATTCTTCTGAAGGAATATATGTTAGCAATTAGTTAGATGAGTGGTGTGTTTAAAGAATTGATTTCAGTCTTTCCTTACTACAGTAGACAATATTTCAATTCTCCCAATTAATGCAAAATTCCATTTTCCTCATTGGTAATCAAACTCCTTCTGAACCAATAGAAGGTTGGTTTGAGAAACCATAGTGGTCTATCTCCAACTTAGCAGTGACAAAGAGTGGACCCATCACATCTACTTGTGTGTACAACATTGTCACCTCCAAGTTTGTACTAACCCCGGGTTGATAAAGTAAAGTTGGTAGCCCTAGGAGTTGCAACATTCTTGTTGCAATATTGGTGCTCATCAAGGGACACACTACAAACACACTCCACACACCTATATACAACATGTACATAGTGTACTACACAAAATCAAGCATAGTAGTTTGTAACGTACAACCCATTTCTTGTATGTGCCAGTGGAACTCCATCAAAATATAGTAGCTGATAGGCCCCTTTTGCAAGAACATGTTTGACAATGTATGGACCTAGTCGCATTGGCTCAAAACTTCTTGAACCTAATTTATCAGATTCTTGATCATACAGCAAAAAAAGGTCTCCTTATGAAAAGACACGAGGTTTGAAACTCTTGTCATACTATGCCTTGATACGTCTCTTATGAGCTCATTAGATAAAGCGGCATCACGCTATGTCTCATCTAAACGTATCAGATGTAAAAGATGTTCCTCTTCTACAAAAGTGGAAAGAAGAAGTTCTATAGCCAGTTTCAATGAAGAAATCTCACATTCTATCAGAAGGATAAATTCCAGACCATAAACCAATTGAACTGGTGTAAATATAGTATTAGTCTTAACGAAGGTTTGGTATGCCCACAAGGTAGCAAAAACAAGCAAATTCCAGTCTAATTTATTGACCCCTATCATAAGTTGAAGAATATTTTTAAGAACCTTATTGATAACCTCAACTTGTCCATTCACCTATGGATAGTAGGGAGTGGAACTTTCATGGAAAAGTTGTCACTTTCCAGTCAGTTCAGACATCATATGATTTTGGAAATGCTTTCCATGATCCTTAACTATGTCTTTTGGAACACCAAACCATGTGATGACATGGTTGAAAAATAAATATGCGGATGTTTTTCTGGTATTGTTAAATGAAGGCATCACCTCAACCTATTTGGTAAAGTAATCAACGGCTACAATGATAGCCATGTCCCCTAGCTGATTGAGCACTACATGTCATGAAATCGATACCCCATTTCACAAAAGGACCTATAACAACAACAAGATGCATATGAAGCTCAAAGACATTGGCTTGATAAAGGTTATTAGGTTTATCCTCCATGGAATATGATAAGGAGGAACAATGGTGATGATCATCCCATGGTGCATCGTCTAACATAATGATCTCCATGATGCTCTCATTGGCAGGGAATTCGTGAGAGAAAGGATCAGAAGACGTGCCATAATCCAATGAGCAATTGACCCAATTAATCAAAGAGACAAGATCAAAATGATTCGAACAAGCTAAATTAATGGTTTCATAATCAAGCTCGATGGGGATAAGAGGAATACCATCACCAAAACTATCGATGTTAGTTTCGTCTTGTACTACCCAAAGATCAGTTGGAATATAGAAGAGGATATCATATTGATATAGGTGATCGAAGGAGAGAATACATGAAGCGAAGGAGGAAGTGAAAGGTTTCCGTGAGAGAGGAATCCTTAAGTAGTATAAAACCCAACATGATGATATGGACGTAGAGTTTCCCTTATGAGAGGCACACTTCTAGTAACTGGAGAATTAGAGGCGAAAAACGTGAGTTGATCGATGGATACTATGTCGCATTTATGAGGAAAGGTGATCATTTGGAAATAAGTAAAAACAACAGTAGCCATGGCGTAAACCCAGGTGTGACCTAATAGAAGATTATAATCGAGTGGTCCATCAATAACTTTGATTTCTATGGATACATATTTACCTCCCAATTCTACTTGTAAGGAATTCAAAATTGTTAAATTATGGTATGTTCTATGCTTAGAGAAATTTACTTATTTTTCTTCTTATTAGCCATAGATTAGCAATCACATATACATTAAGTAAAGTGCAAATAGAACATTAAATGATCAACAAAAAATAAGCCAAGACAAGAGACACAAGATGTGGCGGCTAGCCAGGGACAAACCCCAATGCGAGGAAGCCCTTTGATCAAATCTTCTTTTATTTTCAATAGTTCAACAAAGAGAAATAGTACAAAATCTGAATTCTGTAATTTTATATCAGCAACAACAAACCCTAGTCATCAAAGTCAAACTTGGTCAAACTAGCTGAAATTGACCTCTAAAATACTAAGTCAATATCCAGTCAACTTGTCCTCAAACAACATGAAGAAACAGCCCTTGAACAGCCCCAAAAGTTCAGTCAATTTTCAGATTTCTGAAGTCAACTTCCAGCCCTAAACTAGGGTAGCCAACACCGGTCAAACTAGAGGTCAGATCACCTCGATTTTCATGCCAAAAACTGCTGCCTACCTAGGAAAGGCAACCACACGCAATCCGCACTCTTGGAAGGTCAACGCTTGGTCAATGTTGGTCAAAGAGATGACTTGCTGCCCTAGCGTCCTTCTTTCTGTGTCTTCCTTGCCCTAGGACGTCTTCCTTTCAGCCACATGTGTGAGAGAGAGAGAGAGGCTCCTTTTATGCTTAGGAGAGAGAGAGAGAAAAGATGAGTGAATTGAATTGTTCAAATGAGGAGAATGATCCTTGTATTTATATGCAAACATTGAGGTTGGATAGACATGATTATTAGGCTACTAAGAATACATAAGTTTGTTGGCCGACCTTGACAAATAGTCCATAATCAAAATAAATTCATATCTCCATAAATACTTATTGGAATCAGATGATGTTTAGATCTATCCTACACCTCTCGATGAGAGAAATCTAGGAAAAATATCAGAAGCCACAAATAAGGTGATCCACATGGATTTTGGCCCTATTTGCCAATTTTAACACTCCCTCTCAACTAGGGAGAACTTCATCTACAATCCGTCAGACCGTCAATGTTATCCATCCATCAAATGCAATGTCCTGTACAACTTGACCCCACTCTGCTCTGCTCTGCTTTGCTCTACTCTAACTATGAAGAAGAAGAAATGATCGAGGATGTATCATACCATCCTCCACTGACCCAAAGTCAGTCTCAGAGTGTGAACCACTCTCACTGATCCCAGATCAATGGAGGTCATCCTAGCATAGGGAGTATGGTAGATACAGTGATGCATCCATCAATAGTACTACTATGGTCCCTATCCTCATTTCCCTACTCATTGATCAGATGAGAGGTACTTCCCATGAGTCTCAGACTGCATGGGTAGGATGCCTCGACAGGAGAACTAATAATCTTGTCCACAGGAGAACGAATCGTCTTATCCAGTGGATGCCACGGAGAACTAATCATCTTGCTCCACAATCGCCATGGAAAACGAATCATCCTGGCCCATAGGAGAACTAACCATTATCTTCCACAGTCGCCATGAGGTGTCACGGGGAAGGCTGAACCTTTACCCTGTACATAATGTACCACCAGGGGATGGTGAGTCGCCATGTGGTCACATGTCACTCCAAGAAGTACCCAGCGCCCCCATAGAGCTCCCAAAGCTCTTTACATCATTCTCAACCCTCATAAGAGGGTCTATGAATGACACCAAATCGTTCCCGGAAAGTCATGAATTTGACCTTTCCTAGGGGCTTTGTCAAAATATCGGTGACATGTTCATCTGTACCAATATGTTGGATCCTTATTGCTCCTTGCTGCACCATATCTTGAATATAGTGGTACCTGATATCGATATGCTTGGAGCAATCATGAAATACAAGATTCTCTGATAAACAGATCCCGCTCTAGTTGTAACACAGAATCATGGTGGTATCCAATGTAAATCCAAGCAGCTCACATAAGAGCTTTTGCAGCCAGATTGCCTCATAGGAGGCCATGCTAGCAACAATGTACTCTGCCTCGGTGGTGCTCAAAGCCACTGACTTCTACTTCCTGCTCATCCAGGATATCGAGGTAGATCCCAAAGAGAAACAACACCCGGAAGTGCTCTTTCGGTCCACCATACTACTTGCCCAATCAGCATCAGTATACCCAAGTAGTCTCACATCTTTGGCAGTGTATCTCAACCCATGAATGATTGTGCCACAAAGATATCTCAATACATTCTTGGCACCAATCCAATGTGAGTGGTGAGGCTCAACCATATGTTGACTCAATGTGTTGACTGCAAAGCATATATCCGGACGAGAGTTCACCAAGAACATTAATGCTCAGACGAGTTAACGATACTTAGTAGCATTTCGTAAAATAGGTCTGGCAGCACTACCGCTTAACTTCTTGAAGTCAAGCTCCATCGAGGTAGTTATGGGCTTGGAGTCCACCATGCTGAATCTCTCCAATATATTTACCACATATTTTCCTTGAGATAGGAAAATCTCCCTTGGTTTCTTCCAGACTTCCACTCCTAATAAATAATGCATAAGTCCTAGGTCTCTCACCTCAAACTCAGAAGCCAGCTCCCTATTATATTCATGAATGAGAGGGTCTGCACCTGTTAGAAAGAGGTCATCAACATATATCACCAGTATGAGAGGCTTGCCATCTATAACCTTAAAGTAAAGGTTAGGGTCGGCTTCACTCCTAGTGAATCCCAACCTCATCAAGTAGCTATCGATCCTCTCATACTATGCTCGGGGTGCTTGCTTTAGCCCATAGAGGACCTTCTTCAACTTGCACACATGAGATTCTTGATCATAAATCTCAAATCCTTTGGGTTGCTCCACATAGACCTCCTCTTTGATTGAACCATGTAAGAATGCAGTCTTGACATCCATTTGATGTAGGTTCCATCCTTGCGAAGCAGCAAGGGCTATGATCAAGCTGATGGTGGTATAGCGGGAAACAGGTGCAAATATCTTGTTATAGTCTATACCTTCTATGAAGTAGGAAAGTGTTCCCTTTGCGGACAGAGGAAACCCCTCTAGCCCTAGAGT
>APFE031272874.1:30150-132411 GCA_000404065.3 Pinus taeda | reverse complement strand
CATGTGGATTGAAAATTTAATTAATGGTGTATAAATATGTAGAATATTGAAAATTCAAAGTATTAATGTTCTTTTTAAAATATGCGGAACAATAAAAACCTCACTACCAAAAAAAAACTAAAAACAAGAAAATATGAAGAAAAAGACCACTTCAAAAATATTAAGTTTACAAAATAATTATTTACATTTCATACATTAGAAAATAAAAAAAATAAAAAAAAGGTTTTAAAAAAAAAAAACATTTTAAAAAAAGAGTCTGGTGCAAAATTACCACGTTTTTAAATCAGCATAAAAAACACTACCATTATAAAACGCAATGTACATAAAAAAATTTATAGTGCCAAAACTAAGCTTTAAAAAACACGTGTGTTCTGCATAACCCCTTTTTGAAATCGGGTCACTTTTTTGCTATCTCTACAAAACGAGTAACAGTATGGGTTCCCGTTTCAAAGTTTACATTGTTTGAAGTCGAGCATGATAGAAAATCGCTTGATTACCGGTCAATGATGGAAACCGTTAACAAGTGCGAGAGAGACCACCAATAATGCCAATGGTTTTCAAAGTACTGCCAGTACAATCCACTAAGTGTGAAAAGTGATCTGAAGTCGAACACTCATGGAATCACCCAATCGAAGACCAATGATAAAAGTCCGTCGTCAGGTGTGAAGAACTACTTGCCATTGAGGCATGCAAGCTTCAAGGTACCGAAAGGAATCTCTAGATCGACTTCCTGGATAATGAGCTGATGTCGATAGGAGGTGATCCGTCATAGGAGGGCCATAATGTTTCCCCCATCAACGACACGAGATAAAGAACAAGTGGTAGATGGTGAAACAGAGCATCAGAGGAGGAGTTAAGGGTGCAAACTACAGAAGGATTATACTCTTGAACATATCGGCGACACGACTCCGAAATGTGGCAGCATTTTGGTACCAAGGGATCTAAAGTTTGATGGAGGCAACACGGATCATATGGAATGAGGCAAAATGGCAACCCAAAACCCCGAAAGGCCAATGACGATGTAAGGATATCCCAACCTGATGAGAAGCAAAAGTGTCGATGTTCAAGAGTGACTAGCTGCCATAAGTAACCAACGATGACTTCCAAATTTTCCACCACCATTGTTGGCGAGTACCCCAATTATTTTTGAAAAACAAGCTTGAAGGGGATATCATATGCTTGTGATATAAGTTTGACCTTCGAACGAATCCAACCTAGTGATAGTTTAACGAGCCCTAGGGAGGAGAAGCTTGAGTCTCATCATGGTGACGAGTCCAATGTCGTCAGAGTTTAACGAGTCCAACATAGGTAAAACTCAGAGTCTTTTTCATGTTTAGAGAGTTTGAAAAAAACACGGAAAAGAAAACTCCAGGGGGGTCCTTTTTTGTAAATTTGTGTCCGTCAAGCCTAAAAAAGTAGAAAACAATACTCGAGAGAACTACTTAACTGTTACAATCAAGGAGTACTTTTCATAATTAGTGTTCTCGATCTGAAAAAATTAAAAAGTGATCGGAGACATGACGTTTCATAACCAAAATCAAACTTGAAATAACAAAATTTAGGCCATCTTTTCGTATTTATATGGTTGGAAAACAGCTGAAAGTGGACAGCCTTTTTATTCTGTTTAATGAGTAAAAAGGAAAACTCGGCATTCTTTTTGTCTTTTATAAGTCGGAAAAGAGCTTAAAGAAGAATTATAGAAAATTTCACAATATGGACAAAGCATGTATCAATCATTAAATGTATCCATTGTCCCTGTTTTTGCATAGAAAAACAAAGTATAAGATCCATTCGACAAAAATGCACTATAAATTTGAAAAATTAGGTCAAAAACCCTAAAACCATAGGTAAAACCCAAAACATGTTACAAAAACACAAGCCCTATAGTTTAAAACCCTAAAATTTTGAAAAATATCTATATAAAGGCCTATGGTAAATCATTTTGACATTGTGTTTTGAGTTTTTAACCTTTGGTAACTTCTCAACTACATACCTGTGTGATTTTGAACTCAATTCCATCACCTGTGGTCTACCATTTCGCGTGAGACTTTCACCAAGTAAGTACATCAATCATTTTGATCATTTTGAAGTCGAATTTCATGCATTTTAGGTGGATTTTGGTGAATTTTTATTTCACAACCGCACCTTGGTCATTGCGGAAATCCCTCACGAGTTAGCGACGACCAAGGATTTCATACCCACCACAATCGGCATCATCATGGGAAACAAGTGTACTGCTACGACGATCCCACAAAAAATGAACTATGAAATCGAGTCGTCACCGCTGTTTTAAAAACAATTGTGACAGTGCCGTGAAATATGAATTTTTCATTTTGGCAACATTTTGAACGGTCAAAACAATTCTAATTGATGTTATTGGTTTATGCAGGGTGTGATAATGGTGTACATGTGGCAAGAGCGAACTCATGAAGTTGATGATGAAAGAGCACTCAATGATTATCAATGCAAAAGAGCCCTGCGAAACTACAGGCTACTGAATTTTTTCCTCACACCGCTCCTTCGAGCACAACTAGACTTGCTCGAGTTCTTGATTCACTCGTGGAACTTGACAGAGGGCAAGTTTGTTATTCAAGGTCAGGAGATTGGGTTCGATGTGACCAACATATATTTCCTGATAGGCTTATCTCATCGAGGTGAGAAACCTCGCATGGAAGGCATGCGGGTTGGTGGAGAGACTCTCGATATGTTGATTGCACGAGTGTGCCTGGGGGCACACAAATCAGCCACCAGTGGGAAACTGCAGATCCCAACAGCGGAGGATTTGACACTTCGTGTCTTACTGTTCACGATTACGAGAGCAACAGGCTCTTAGGCATAGCACAAGGAAACTAAGACCCAACTGCGGTTGGCTCTAGATTACTTAATCTGACCATGTATGACTAGGCTGAGACAGTGTCTCTAAACATGAAGAGACAACTGACCAAATACCGACTCGGAGAGACCAAACAGTTTGGATATGGGTCCATCCTAATACCACTCATGCTGGAGCACGTACCATCACTTCAGTTGTAGGACATGGACCGGTACGTGCCAAGACCATGAGAGACTCACATCACCAGATGGGCACATGTGATGCCACGAAGAGGTGGCGGCTGGCCAGTCTCATGGGGAGTACTCTTCCGGGAGTGGCTGGATAGACAAACGGTTATTGTTGAGGATTGGCCCTATGTGGGCATAGACTTCCGAGGAGATATTGACATGTTGTTCCCACCCAGCAAGCAATGGGACGAAAGAGGTAACACACTTGGTTAACTACCACGTTGTTTACATGTTATTTTTTATAATGTTTTTGGATTTTTAAATGTATATGTCTTAATCATCATGTTCATTTCATTTGCAGATGTGGGACCTGAGAGGCTTGTGGGTCTCGCTCCTACAACACGGAGGGAGGACAACAGAGAGCTGGCTCTGCCACGCCCAAGCAGTGATGTAGAGGAGGAGATTGCCCAGAACCTCGAGAGCCTAACCGAGGGGATCCCGGATTACAGGGGGTTCGAGGAGGTCCCGCGAGAGTACTAGAGACACGTAGCTAGCGTATTCCCTAAGATCCATAGACTCCTGAGACGAGTAGTGCAGGCGGTAGTCTGCTATAGGGAGTAGAACCCACCATAGTAGATGCCTAGGTTTCTTTTTCTGTTATTTTTGAGAGACATGTGTCTCAGATGTATCACGAACACACACTCTATTTTTTGACATACACACTATTTTTGAGCGCCTCGGTGCACCATACGATATATATATATATATATATATACTATATATGGTTTATTACTTTGTCTGAATGCATGCATACAATGTTTGATTATAAATTGTTTAAATGTCTACCTAATACATGATTTTCCAATGCATCAGTTAATGTGTTTAATCTTCTTGGAATGTGTTGATATGTGATAAAATCAAAATTTCTTTCGAATAATCTAATACGCAAATACAACCTTAAAATTTGAGGGTTTTTAACGAATAACACCCGTTAAGTTGGAGAACAACAAGTTGAGAATCCAGATTCACAACCAATGCACGAATATCAAGGTTAACAGCCTCGGTCAATAGTTCAATGACAGCACTTTATTCAGTGACATTGTTTATGGTACAACCTGACAAAGACCTTGAAGGTCTACTAACTCACCGTGAGGATCGTAGATCACCCATGTCGCAGAGGAAAGATTCTGGGTATTGCGATAGGCACCATCAGTGAAACCAATGTAAGGTGCACTAGACATGTACACAAGAAGTAAAAAGACACAATAAGCGCGATAATGCCTACACACCAAGCCACACATGCACACACACTGAAAACACACGTATGTACACAGTAGATGCACGAAGTTCATGCATAATATTTTTTGAGATAAAGTCCATTTCGGGGCTTATCTAGAGGGTTCCCTTCATAATCAATCAGCTCATAGGCCCCTTTTTTCAAAATTCGTTTCACAATATAAGGCCCATGCCACATAGGCTCGAATTTGCCTGCCCCTATATTATCATTCGCTTGATCGTAGAGCAGGACTAAGTCTCCCTCAATGAAAGAACGAGGAGTAACAGTTTGATCGAAGTGAGTTTTGACTCTCTTCTTCTGTGCTTCAATCACCAAAGAGGCTAGTAGACGAGTCTCGTCTAGCTGCTCTAGGAAAAGAAGACGTTCTTCTAATGGGGTAGTATTCAGGAGCAATTCAACAGCTAATTTAAGAGAAGGGATCTCACATCCAATTGGAAGGGTAGCCTCCAAACCGTAAACAAGTTGAAACAAGGTGAATCCGGTGGCATCCTTCACAGAAGTGTGGTAGGCCCATAAGGCAGAAAACAACATCAAATGCCCGTTAGACTTGTGCATGCCAATGGTATGCCAGAGCATCATGACTAACACCTTGTTGACGACTTCTACTTGGCCATTGGCCTGAGGATAATATGGTGTCGAACTATCATGACGCAAGCCTAGTTGGGTTGTTAACTCAGTCATCATATGACCATGGAAATGAGAACCATGATCAATGGCAATATCCTAAGGACTCTGAATCGAGAAATTACATGATTGAATAAAAACAGAGCCACTGTCTTACCGTCATTAGATAATGTAGGTATCGCCTCAGCCCATTTCATAAAATAATCAACGGGAACAATGATATACCCATGCCCCCTGGCCGAGCAAAGGTTACAGGTCATGTAATCTATGCCACATTTGGCAAAAGGGCCAACAGTAATGATAGGATGTAAAGGATAGGGAAGCGCATGCATCTTCTGTTAATAGATTTGGCATGCATGAAAAGAATGGACGGCAAGAATGCAGTCCTTAAAAATAGATGGCAAAAAATAACCATCGCAAAGGATATTTTGGGCAGTAGCATAATCGGACATATGACCACCACAGGCACCAGAGTGGTAGTCGTTCAAGACTCGTTCAGCTTCCTCGAACATCAAACAACGATGGAGAACAAAATCAACGCCGAGACGGTATAGGGTGTCCTCGATAATGAGATAAATCTAAGAATGATGGTGAATACGTCGTCGAGCATCCTTGGACAAATCAGGATGAAAGGAGGACGTCTGGAGGTAGACAACAATATCCCCATATCAGGGATCAATGGTGCTGATCAAGAAAAGAGTGTCATCCGAAATGCAATCCTCTAACTAAGAGCGTGCAGTAGCGGATGGTAACGAGCATAGCAATTCAGCGAAGGCAAGGGATTTCTTAGACTTGGCCATAGTAAACTCCAAATCAAACTCTTGAAGGATAACAAACCATTTTGAGTATTTTCCCCCCAGCAAGTGACGCGACAAGATGCACGTCATCAGGTTGCAACATAAATCACCGTGGTCAAGCGCAACAAAATATATTGGTGGAATCGTTGGATAGCATGAACAGCTGCCAAAGTGAGCTTCTCGACATAAGCATATCAATTTTCCATGTCGAGTAAATTGTGACTAAGATAATAGACATGTTCAGTACCATCATCATCGTCTTGAACCAAGACCATGCCAATTGTGCTATCGGCGACGGCCAGATAAAGAGTATATTCGCAGTGATAATTAGGCAGACATAATAAATGAGCAAAGACAAGGAGTGCCTTGAGTTGCTTGAATGACTCTTGTGCAGCAGCATCCCAAGCAAAGGACGTGTCACGCTTCAATAACCACGTATAGCGTTGAGCAATTTCAGCGTAGTTTGGAATAAAACGACATAAAAACCTTGATTTACACTACAAACTCTGTAACTGCTGCAAAGAAGCAGGAGGAGGGAGATTTAGAATGGCTTCAACCTTGAGGGGATCCAGATGGATGCCCTCCTTGGAGACAGCAAACCTAAGAAGTCTATCAGATTCAATGCAGAAGACACATTTATGCAAATTAAGATGGATACGGTAGTGTCGAAAATGAAGAAAATTTTCACGGAGGTGATTTGGATGGTCATGGCACTTTGCTGAATTAGTCGGAAGGTCATCCAAGTAAGGCTGCACAATGTGATGAATGTCATGAAATGCATAGGACATTGCACGTTGGAAGGTAGCACCAACATTTTTGAGACCAAAAGGGAGCTTCTTATAGGCAAAGAGGACATTGCACGTTGGAAGGTAGCACCGACATTTTTGAGACCGAAAGGGAGATTATTATAGGCAAAGGTACCCCAAGGGCAATGAAGGTAGTTTTTTGTTGATCTGTAGGCGATTTATTGATCTATTTGTAACTAGAAAAGACGTCCATAAACGAATAAATTTCACTCCCAGCACAATCGTCAATGAGCTGATCAATGAAAGGCGTAGGATAATTATCTTTGGGACAAGCACGATTAATGTTATGGTAGTCAACACAAACCATAATAGTGCCCTACTTCATGGTCACAGGGACAATATTAGACACCCAATCAATGAGCGGGATAGGGTAAATAAGCCCAGCTTTAAGAAGTTTTTCAACTTCGCCTTTAATAGTTGCAACCTTTCACGAGTGCACGGAGCGTAAACACTATCGAATAGGTTTGGCACCAGGATACGTAGGGATCTCATGTACCATGATACTAGGATCAATTCCGGGCATCTCTTCATATGACCAAGCAAAAATGTCATGAAACTCTCTGGAAAGGTAAATGTAAAGTTGAATCTCCTCAGGAGTACAGGTTACTCCAATGTGTATATTCTCGACAATCCCTGGTTTGACAGAGATGTCAATAGGGACCATTTGCATAAATTTCCCCATATTTCCTTCAGAGAAAACTTCATGGACTTAAATAGGTGTCTGAAGGGGTTGGGAGGGGACAGAAGAAAATTGCTCAAGACAAGTAGTCATGGCCCCGTGCCTAGGGAGAAATGAGGAGCGATGGTGATGATCAAACCAAGGAGGCTCCTCAAAAGACATAGTCTCGATAATCGCTTCATTAGAAGGAAAGATTTCCTGTAATGGATCCAAAGAAGTGCTATCTTCGAGCCAAGGGGATTGTACATACGCATCGAGAGCCTTGCTCAAAGGAGCAGGTCCAGAAGATGAAGCCGATGCAGAAACAATTTCGACATAGTTGAGCTTGGCAAGACTCAAAAGCAGGACATCGCCCCAGGATCCTACCTAATCGACGGGAGGGAGGACCCAAGGATCAAAACGGACAAAAATCATATTGATGGGAGCGACGTTGGGAGGTGAGAGCAAACAAACACCCATAAGGGCATGATCTTTAAAAAGTCCAGCACCCACACTCTCATACGGAACATAGGTATGCTCCACAAAAGGCACGTTGCCATCGGAAGAAGAAGAAGCAAAGAAGGACAATTGGTCAACTGTGACGATTTTCCCTTGATCGGGAAAATGAAGGACACGAAATAGAGATGAAGCCACAGCTCGCATGGCATATGTCCAGCTTCAACCTAAGAGGAGGTTGTAAGTCAAATTTGCATTGACAACTTCGACCTCAACTTCAACTATCTTCCCTTCCAAGGTAATAGGCAAATGTAGGAGGATACCGAAAGGACGGGAACCTCTTCCATCAAACGCTTCCAAGGTGTTTGAAGACTGACTCAACGTTGGAGAACCAATAGCCTTCCAACAAGCAACAGATATGATGCAAGTGGAGGCGCCCTCATCAATAATGGTGCAATGAATATTCTTAGAGTTAATGATGACTTTAATAAGGAAAGCAATCTGATGAGGCAATCTCGGTACATGATTATCAAGATCAAAAGTGATCAAATCCAAATCGGTCAGGTCAATGCCACCAATGGTTGATAATAGAGACTTCCTCTAGGAAGGACAGCTCTAGAGGACATCCAACGCGGACATAGCCGAAGGGGATTGGGCTAGGTCCTCAACAATGCTATAGTGCTATGCGACACAAGCATTAGGGTTGTAAGAAGAATTTCGGAGCACTCCCTTGGGAGGAGGTCGAATGACTGACTCGGTACTAGGTCGCTCGATATGGAGAGGACCAGCACTGAATGAAGGAATACTGAAGGGAATTTCAATTTCCTTCCCAGCAGGTGGAGGATATTCTTTTGACCAAGTACTGATATGGATGGGAATCGTCTCAGCCATAAAGACTTAAGAGCTGAAAGTGGAAGAATATTGAGGTTGATTAGCCACCATTTGAGTCTGTTGTGAGGGAAAAGGCTCTTTAAGCACAGTAGGAGCCACAAGGGCACCTTTAAGCAAACGACTAACCTCAAACCATCTAGGACAGTCTTTAGTATAGTAATCCTCATCGCAAATGAAACAAGGGTACTTAGGTTTGCGCTTGGCACCTTCCTCGGTCAAAGGCTTAGGAGGATCCTGCTTTGGTTGATTGCTTTATTCTTCCCTTTACCCTTTTTCTTACCTTTAAAAGCTTTATATGCCATGGTGGACTAGACGACATTAACTTCGGAAGTTTTCCCAGGATGGGATGGGGCCTGAGAAGCATTTTTAGTTGGAGCAGTAGACTTTTGCTTCGCAGGGTTCGCAGAAGACTTTCTCGAGGATGAACTAATGGAACCAATGACACCATCAACATATGACATTGATGGAGCTTTGGAAGTTCCGGGTCGTGGAGCATCAAGCAAATAATCATATAGTGTACCGAACTGGGAATAAACCAAGTCAAGATATTGAGCATGCCTGATAGCCTACTCTTCAGTAACACATGCCCCCATAGCAATATCCCAGGCTATCGGACTGACAAACGAGGCTGTAAACTAGTCAGTTAGAAGCTAATCAGGGATCAAGAACTTAATTAGATGACGATGCCTCCTCCATTCATGAATATGATCTGAGATATGCATGGTCGTGTCCTGTTTCAAAGATGTGAGGAGGTGTGTTCCCATTTCATAATGAATCGGCAACTGAAAATGAGTTAGAAATTCCATAGCAAACGAGTTAAAGTCTTGGAAAGTTCCACAAGCTAGCTCAATATACCATTTTGTGGCAGAGCTAGTGAGAGTTTGTTGGAACAGATGAAGCCGGATAGAATCTTCGAGCCATGAATTAGATGAACACCATAGGTGATAGATCATGACATGAACTTGAGGATATTCTCCAGATTTACTGTCAAATTTGGGACAATCACTGGGAATCTTAGTCGGAATTAGTAGCCAATATGGATTATGAAGAATGGGATCATTTGTCAGCTTGGACACATTAGGCAGTTCCAAAGTTTCCAAGAAAGGTAATTGAGGATTGAAGGACATCTGAGGCCACGGATAAGAAACGGCATTAGAGTTCCATCCATCTCTTGGTTGCCCCCATTGATTTTGGCCAGACAGATTTTTCCCATAAGAGTTTTGTCCATAGGGATTATAAGTATAACCAGATGGTTAACCCAGGTTTTGACCACCAGCAACCCATTGATTACCAACCTGACCAACAGGAGCAACATACGGTTGCTAAAAATTATGATAAGGATTGACCTGTGGCTGTTGATAATTTTGATACGGGGCAGTTTGAGGCTGCCCTTGGGGCTGCTGAAAGTTTTGAAGACCATATGTCGACTGAGCTATAAACTGTTCCTGGGGTCCAGGCTGCATTTGATAAGCAGGTTGGGTTTGAAAGCCAACTTGAGTTTGGAGACCAAGTTGGGTTTGGAGTCCAGACTGGGTCTGGAAACTGAGTGGAATTTGAGAAACAATGAACGCTTGAGTGCCCGGTTGAATGGGACCAGAAAGATGCCCTTGTGGAAACTAAGGATGACCCATCTGGCTAGAAGGTTGGCTTGGTTGAGACTGAGGTTGACCCATTTTTCCAACAGGTTGAGCTTGCTGGGTAATGGGTTGACCTTGCGGAACCGAAGGCTGGCCTGACTGACCAGAGGGTTGAGCTGGCTGAACAGTAGGTTGGCCCTGTTGGATTTGAGGTTGGCCTACTTATCCAGAGGGTTGAACAAGTTGGATAATAGGTTGGCCTTGCTAGATTTGAGGCTAACCTACTTGTCTAGAGGGGTGACCTTGCTGGGCACCAGATTGGCCTTGTTGGATGTAAGGTTGACCTGGTTGACCAAAAGGCTACCCAAAGTAAGTAAAAGAGGAACTGATGAAGGCCGAAGGTTGTCCCAATAAAGGTTGTCCTTGTGGGCCAGCAGGTTGCCCTGGATAAGGTTTCCCTTGATACAACTACCCCTAAGACGGCTAACCTTGATAGGGTGGACCTTGAAAAGCCGAAGTAGGAAAGTGTTCCCTCTGCAAACAGAGGCAACCCCTCTAGCCCTAGAGTGGGTCTAGTCACAGCAAAAACAAAACAACATTCGATTTCCTTAAATAGTCATCTTTGGAGGCCTACTTCAAAACCGGTGTTTGGTAAAGCTTTCGTTGTGCCGCTCCAGCTTCCGTTTCCCTCTCCTTAATGAGCAATCAACCTGAAACACCAAAAAAAACAACAGAGCACATAATTGAGAACAACAATGATCTATTTACTTATAAAGTCAAGGAATCATAAGCTATCAAGTAAATTGTACACCAGATATAGGAAATCATTATTGATTGTATTAAAATAAATCAAGAGCAAAGCTTACAACCAAGCCTTAACGTCACAAGCCTTCTCGGAGGGTCTAGCCGGTATTTTCCTTCAAGCATTCACTCTCAAGAATGGGTCTCTCAAATGAATAATATCTCTCTCTCACTCATAAACTGTAATGCAAGGCTAAGGTACTCCACAACCTCTTACCAAACTATCAGCAATTCCACACTTGTCAAATTCACACCAAAGCTATCTAATCTGCTTCAATCCAACTAGCAACCAGTAACTAGGAACTCACTAATCATAGCAATGGTGAGTGTTTTTATAGGAGGAGGAGCCTCAATAAAATGAGGGAGAAGGAGTTTATCCTCAAGGGAGGTTTCATAAAAAGTGGAACTACCATCCCAGAGGAGGAAAGGTGAACCAATCTGACCCAACAAATAGCTCTAGAATCACCCAGAAGGCCAACTATTTGAACTAATTCGCCAAATCTAGATCGTCACAGGTCATAAACTAGGGCTTAGCGATGACATCGCAAGGGAGCAATGTGTTCCCTCTATGGACAGAGGTAACCCGTCTGGCCCTAGAGTGGGTCTAGTTACAAAAAAAAAAAATAACAATCAACTTCCTTAAGTAGTCATTGTTGGAGGCCTACCTCAAAACCGGTGTTTGGTGAAGCTTCCGTTGCGCCGCTCCAGCTTCCGTTTCCTTCTCCTTAATGAGCAATCAACCTGAAACGCCACAATAAAACAACAGAGCACGTAACCAAGAACAACAATGATCTATTTACTTATAAAGTCAAGGAATCATAAGTTATCAAGTAAATTGAACACCAGATATAGGAAATCGTTATTGATTTTATTAAAATAAATCAAGAGCAAAGCTTACAACCAAGCCTTGACATCGCAAGCCTTCTCAGAGGGTCCAGCCGATATGTTCCTTCAAGCATTCACTCTCAAGAATGGGTCTCCCAAATGAATAATATCTCTCTCTCACTCATAAACTCTAATGCAAGGCTAAGGCACTCCACAACCTCTTACCAAACTATCAACGATTCCACACTTGTCAAACTCACACCAAAGCTATCTAATCTGCTTCAATCCAACTAGCAACCAGTAACTAGGAACTAGCTGATCATAGGAATGGTGAGTGCTTTTATAGGAGGAGGAATCTCCATAAAATGAGGGAGATGGAGTTTATCCTCAAGGGAGGTTTCATAAAAGGTAGAACTACCATCCCACAGGAGTAAAGGCGAACCAATCTGACCGAACAACCAACTCTAGAATCACCGAAAAGGCTGACTGTTTGAACTAATTCACCAAATTTGGATCGTCACAAGTCATAAACTAGGGCTTAGCGATAACATTGCAAGGAAGCAATGTGTTCGGACCAATCGTTGCAATAAACATCTGGAAGACTTGCATCGAGCCCTAGAATTTGACCGTCGTAGGAAACACATGTACACCTGCGATGGCGTTGCAAAGATATAGTTCATGACAGGGAATTGTCGCACTTTTTAAGGGTTTACTTGCGACGATGCAGAAACTTAGGCAAAGAGGGTCAATCTTCAGCATTAGAGAGCACTTGCTTAATCTTCTTGCCTGAGTGGGAAGATATGGACATGTTTATCTGATGTATGACACAGCGGAGGGACTGAGATAAAGTCAGTGACAAATTACTATGTAATACCTTCCTTCTGGGAGAAGCCACGAGCGAAAAAATGAGCCTTATACTTTTCCGCACTTCCATCAACTGCATGCTTTATCTTGTAAAGCCATTTTGAAGTGACAACTACTTTGTCCTGGGATCTAGGGACCACATCCCAAACATTGTTTTTCATAATGGACTCATATTCCTCAGTCATAGCATCCTTCCATACTTGATGCTTAATGGCATCTGTGAATGACGAAGGCTCATTTTGGGTGATCGTGCTCATGATGGTCAGGTATCCCTGATACCTTTTCAGCTTCTTACTTTCACGGAAGGTTCCTCGGGGTGCAATGTGTCCTTCAGCATCATCAAGTGTCCCCCTGAGCCATGAAGGCCTCTTCCTAGAAGAGGAAGGCTCTTGCGAAGGAGGATCAATAGGATCCATAGGTTCTTCCATATCAGGCATCGTCTCATCTTCTTTTTTCCTTCGGTTCCCTGGTGTCAGCTTCTTTAGATCCCTTTAAAGTAGGAAGATTGTCTACCTTGCTAAGAGCCATGTCTTCGTCAAAGGTGACATCATGACTAATATCGACTTCCCTTTGACCAGCTACATAGATTCTATATCCCTTATTATTTTCGCTATAGCCCACGAAGATTCCTTTATTTCCAGATGCACCCAATTTATTCCTTTTTCTTTAGGCACATGAAAATATACAGGGCTTCCAAAAATTCTAAAATGAGAAAAGTTAGGTTTCTTACCGGTGAACATTTCTTCGGGAATTTTGGAACCCAATGATTGATGAGGGCATCGGTTTTGTATATATACGGCGGTATTTGTAACTTCGACCCATAGAAACTTTGGAAGTCTTTGATCATGGAGCATAGCACGGATAGCTTCCACAATTGTATGATTCTTCCTTTCTTCCACACCATTCTATTCAAGAGTATATGGCAAGTAATCTCCCTCTTAATGCCAGCCTCTTTGCAAAAGTCACGAAACTCATTTTATTCATATTCAATCCCATTATCAGTCCTTAAGATCTTGATGTTCTTTTCGGTTTGATTCCTGATCAAGGCTTTGAAGTGCTGAAACCAGGAGAACATTTCATCCTTCTTTTTCAAGAAGTATATCCAAGTCTTGCAAGAATAATCATCTGTAAAAGTAAGGTAATATAAATATCCTCCAAAGGAGTTTACAAACATCATACTGGATATGTCTGAGTGAACCAACTGCAATATATCGGAGGTATTACTTTGGCTTGAGGGGAATGATCCCCTTTTGAGCTTCCCTTCGGCACATCTTGGACATACACCTTCTTGCTCTAATCTGAACTCGCGCATCCTGGTCACTATTTTTCTTACATCGAGTAGAGCTTTATAATGAAGGTGAGCAAACCTCTGATGCCATATTTTGGACTGAAGAGATGTGTCACAAGAAATGACACCCAGCGGACTTCCGCCGACCTAATATAATGAATCAACTCGAAACCCAAGAGTAAAAGCATGTTGGACACCTAATCCTCAATGGGTTAGTGTGGAAGCCGAATGGACAAAAGGAGTCCAAGAGACCTTGGGATGCGGAACCCAATAGTCACAACATGTACTATAAATGTAAATAATTTGTTAATTAAAATTGTACTTGCATGTTTTATCTTTCATATTTCTCTTGCTGCCCATGTGTGTTTAACATGGTATCAGAGCGGGCCTATTTTTACCCTGCATAATTAATTTGAGCCATTTATTTTATGGCCTTTCTGTGCAGGCTATTTATGCCATGAATTTCATAAATATTTTCTCAGCTAAATTATTGCTGCAACCTCTGTCATTTCTCCAGTCCTATTTTTAGCATTCCTACCCTTGTAACTCCCTCTTCTACCTATTTGCCTATTCTTCCTGTGTTCTACGCATATTGTAGAACTGAACTAACATCACTGACATGGTAATATGGTGCGATGAGTGCATATTTGATGATATAGCTCCTATTATTTCAAAAACCGCCCTCTCCAATTATTTCGAAAAGTGTTGAAGATTGGATTGTCTTGCTGGACTGTTGCGTTCCCATACGCAGCGTTTTGCTATCTCTCACCTAGTAGCAACCCTCCATATGCTACTCTCTCTATTTGTAGCACACCTCATACGCTACCATATGAAATCTGTTTAAGCATTTCCATAAGCTTCATACGCTCTCTCCCATCCACGTTGTATGCAAGATCAAAATTAACTGGAGCAGAAGCTATCTTTTCAAGTCTTGCACCGAACGTGTTCAGGTCGGTTCCACAGGCGCAAAGACGAACATCTGAGGGAGGATTTAAAGGAGACCCATTTCACTATTCTGGACTTGCATTTCCTTCGCCACTTGGTTTGAACGCTGGAGTTCGTTCGCTATGAGATCCGAACGAGTGACTAATCCTCTGGTTCGTATTTCCATTTTGCCCATCCAAATTTTATTTCCTTTCAATATGAGTTGAGCACGCTTGCTTACGGTGTTCAGTCATACCTAACTCCTATTTTGAGGAGTTTATGTTGAAAAGGCCAAGGCAGTGAATAAAATCACAACATGGAATAAAGGTATCGGAGCATGGCAGCGAATAAAAATCAGAGCGTGGAATGAAGGTTTCGCTAGTAGTATCTATAATAACGCATGCTTAATTTAACAAGCATCTAGGCGGATCGATGAAATAAGCATTTGTGGTTAGTTTAAAAAAAAATACAGGTCTATCTTCATAATTGTACCATATATTTGTATCATTGAAACTTGAAATAGCCAGTGCTGCCGAATTCATAAGATATCTCAAGTCACGGTTCTGGTCAAGATGTTTATGTTTGGGATGAGGGAACCTATGTGTTGTTTTCATAGCTGATATATGTGTTGTCTTTAAATACTAGTTTTTGGCATCACGCTCTTGCATCCACTTTCTTCTTTTATTATGGATTGGTTGTTGAGGATTCAATGAAATTTTGTGAACTGGAGCCCAAGGGAAAGGTATGTACGAAATTTTGAGAACTGGAGCTACGGGTTGGAATTTAGTGAATTTTCCAAGAAAACTGAATTTTTGTGACACTCCATGGTATTGTAATTTGGTGATATTTACATGCTTTGAGAAGGGAGCCAAGCTGGAGAGTTGGGGCTACCCATTTGTTGTAAACTTGACTTTTATAGAAGAATTGAAGGATGGAACTTTTCAAAATATATATATATTATTATATAATATTATATAGAAGATATATATATATATTATATATATATATATATATATATATATATATATATATATATATATATATATATATATAATATATATATACATATATAATAATATATATATATATATATATAATATATATATATATAATTATATATATATATATATATATAATAGATCATATATACATTATATAGATATATAGATATATATATATATATGTTAACGCAGTTCTTATATTTACGATGTCTTGTGTATTACATTGAACGCAGCATCTATTGATCATTGCCCCATCCATTGAACATTGAAACGTGTCAACACCAGAGTGTGTTCCATTCGCCATTAACCCTCCACACTGCTCGTTGTTGGGTAGACCATACTGCCATTGGAATACCCCTGCCATCTACTATCCAAGAATACTGTTGCCCAAGAACATTGTTGTTCTGGTGCATTAACTCAATGACTATGCTTGGTTCCTTTTTTAATATTGGATTCATAATTTCTACGTTGATTTCTTCTTATGAAGTGTGGAGTTCTCCTTATGATGTGCATGGAGGAAAAGATGACTGGTATTATTAATATGATTTATGCTTGCTGGGTCTAAAGTTGATATCAAATTAAAATTTTGAAGTTCTTCCACAAGTATTTGTCCAGCATATTATATATTTACATGAACCAACAACAAGGAATGCACCACATCTGCTAAACGTAGTTGTGATACCCTTCTGCGTGGAGTTTATTCTAACATTGTGGGGGCCACGAAACACTGTAATGTTGACTAATATAAGCCAGAGGACCAGCATTGTACAATTTTCTAAGTATTTAGACATGTAAGTAGGTCTATCACTATTGTTTCAGCATGCTAAAGACTCATTCCAATACCTATGACCTGAGCAAGTGTTGGAGCAGCATTCTAGGTCTAAAAGTCCTTGCTGGAATTTACTCTCATTACTTATCTTCATTGCGAGAAAGTGGCAAGATCATAGAATTGTGTTATAATTGTTGAAGTTTTGATAGCCATCATTTTTTATTTGAAAGTGAAGGAGTATTTGAAGGATCCAAGCAAGTTTGCAGTTGTTGTTGCCCCAGTTGTGGTATTAAAACTAATTATAGTCTCTGTCTACATATATATGCATTGATTCCTTGATTCATTTGATGCACATTTATAAAGGATATCGTTGTGTACTGTGAGTGGGTATTACTTTTCTGCACTGAGTAGTAGTTGTGATCAGTTTTTAAGGTGTAAATCTGACATTGAAGAAAAAAAATGGCTAGAACCAGTGAATTATTAGAGTTCCTCAAAACTCTCATATTGTCTACTATTCATGATACATTAAAAGTCAGCAAAGTTTCTCTCATAGACATTCAGGTCTGTCTACAAAATGCATAGGAAAAGATAGAATTTTTGCAGCTTGAATCTCAGCTACAGTAAGAAGAATTAAAACATAGGAGTCATTCTGAACATGTTTATGTTCAGAACATTGAGACTGCAACCCATCAGAAGCAAGTCAGTAATGTTACAATTGGTTCAGATTTAGTACCCAATAAAGCAGCAATTGTACATGCAAATGAATAAACTTGATTTGTTCTTCCCAAGCCCATCATTAGACCTTGGGAACAGCTTGTCCACAACAAGCACAGAACTGGTCTTGGATATGACAAGGACTTGTCCTTTCATATTCCAGACTATGCCAAGCCCATTTAGTTTCAGAGTGCTGGATTCATTCATGACAGTTCAGCCACTCCTCATGACAGTTCACATCCAGTTGTTCCAAATTCTACCCCTCTTCCATAGCAACAACAACAACAACAGATCGTGAAATTCCAACACTGTGACCGACTTGGCCATTTGAAAGATCACTATTTTGATCTTCATCCATGTAAGCACTGTCATAAAACCAGTCATTCTTCACACAGATGCTTAAAAAATAAACGTCCTGCAAGAACAAAGATTCATCTTGGATGGATCGCTTCTTGGCAATGGGCATCAGTAGCCAAGAAGATATTCCAATCACATGTCAGAACTTGTTCCAAAGTATTGAACAGTCTTGCAGTTGAGTTGTCTCCATCATCTCACCTTGTATCTGACAGGGGGGGAAATTATGGTCATCTACAAGCTTCAAAGTCACATCAAGCGAGCCTGAGCCACAACCTGCCACACTAGTTTCAGAGTTGTAGCCAGAAACAAAGATGTATGTGAACATGCCTTCAGTTGGCAATCTGGGACACTTCCTCTAGTAGAAGACTTCAGCTTTTTTCCAGTTTCGGAAGAATTCCAGGAACAAAATTGGGGAAACTTCCTCTAGCAGAAGACTTCATCTTTTTGCCAGTTATGGAAGAGTTCCAGGAATTGCATTAAGCATTCCAGAGTTGTTGGTCATCCTTAAACCATCACAGGTTGAGACTTCCCTTTTCAGGTTGAACTTCTCCCTTTTATGCAGGGTGAGACCTCCCTTTATTGGTTGAAGGTTTCCCTCTTCAAAACAATAGGAGCACTTCCTCTAGTAGAAGACTTCAGCTTCTTGCCAGTTTTGGAAGAGTTCTGGGAACTGCACTAAGCATTCTAGTGTTGGTGGTCATCCTTAAACCACCACCCTTTATACAAAATTTTCAGAGAGCACATTCAGCCTAGTGCTTCCATGCATTTTTGCACATTTTGTATTACAGCTCTCTTCTTTGACTCATACATAACCCTTCGAATTAAGGGGGGGAATATTGGACACCTAATCCTCAATGGGTTAGTGTAGAAGCCGAATGGACAAAAGGAGTCCAAGAGACCCTGGGATGTGGAACCCAACGGTCACAACATGTACTATAAATGTAAATCATTTTTTAATAAAAATTGTAATTGCATGTTTTATCTTTCATATTTCTCTTTAAATATCATTTTCCATACACATACCTTGCCATCACTGAAGGCCGCCTTGTAGGCATTGTCTTCCATTACCAAAATGGACACCAGGTTCTTTTTGAGATCAGGTACATATAATACATCTTGTAAGTGGATGGTATTACCCTGATACAATTGAAGAGTGACATTTCATATGCCTTTTACGGGATATTTTGAATTATCTCCAAGAACAATTTCCATGTTGATTTCCTTCTCTATCAGATTATAGAGAACTTCTTTGTAACCAGTGAAGTGCCTTGAGGCACCACTATCAATAAGCCAATTTCCCAGCGAGTCCGGGGGAGCAGTAGTAGATAGAGCTGTTGGTAGATAATATTCATCTTGCTTATTGTTAACAGTGTTAGATTCATACCTAGAATTTCTTGCCTTCTTGAATGGTTTTCCTCTTCCTTGATTTCTGGCACTTCCTTTACCTCTACCATTTGACCTGCCATTCCTTTGATTGCCTTGAGAGGGATTTTGATCATCGTCTCAGTGTGAGTCCCTTTTATCAAGGCACTCCCTAGCATAGTGACCCATTTTATTGCAATTGTAACATCGTCCTTTTCTTCCACCCTTTGGTCCAACCTTTCCTTTGAATTTAGCCCCGGAATTGTTTCTTCTTTTAGTATGAGAAGAAAAAGCAGAGGGATGGCCTTTAACTATGGGAATTTCTTGCTCTTCCATCCTCTTTTCTTCTTGAATGCATCTAGCCATTAATTCCTCAAATCCAGGGATTACATTATTGTTGAGAAGAGTAGTCCTAAATATATACCATTCAGATGGCAGTCCTCCAAGAGTTGTGAGTGTCATTTCCCTGTCAGGAATTACTTCCCCAATAGATAGGAGATCGTTCTTGATCTCGATGATCCTTAAGAAATATGCTTGCATACTCTCATTGTTTCCCTTCTTAATTTCCTTCAGCTTATTTCTAAGAAACAAGACTTGATTTGCATCATTAACTTTAAAAACTCACCAATCTATCGTAGATTTCCTTGGAGGTGTTCAGCTCAGAAACATAGGCCGCCAAGCATTTGCCGATAGAGTTACGAATGATCTCCCTTGCTTTGACTTCTCCCTTGGTCCATTTTTTCCTAGCAGCAGTGGATGCATTTGATGGAGGCTCAACAATCCTGCCTCTCACATGGTCCAACACTTCCTGCTCTTTTTATGTTAGATCAGGAGACATCTTCCATCCATGATAGTCAGACATCTCATGAAGTTTGTCTTCAGTAGGGAAGTGTGTTGAGGACCCCATGATTTCTTTAAGATAGCCTTGCCAACGTTTTCTTTGGTGATTGTTCTTGCTCTTGCTCTTGGTTGGGCTTTGTCTTCACCTCAGCTCCGATACCATGTTAAATTATGGTATGTTCTATTCTTAGAGAAGTTTACTTATTTTTCTTCTTATTAGCCACAGATTAGAAATCACATATACATTAAGTAAAGTGTAGATAGAACATTAAATCATCAACAAAAAACAAGCCAAGACAAGAGACACAAGATGTGGTGGCTAGCCAAGGACAAACCTCAATGCAGGGAAACCTTTGATCAAATCTTCTTTTATTTTCAATAGTTCAGCAGAGAGAAATAGTACAAAATCTGAATTCTGTAATTTTATATCAGCAGTAGCAAACCCTAGATCAACAAAGTCAAACTTGGTCAAACTATCTGAAATTGACCTCTAAAATACTTGGTCAATTTCCAGTCAACTTGTCCTCAAACAGCTTGAAGAAAAATCCCATGAATAGCCCCAAAAGTTCAATCAAATTGCATATTTCTGAAGTCAACTTGCAACCCTAAACTAGGGCAGTCAACACCGGTCAAACCATAGGTCAGATAACCTCGATTTTCATGCCAAAAATTGTGGCCTGCCTAAGAGAGGCAACCACACCCAATCTTCACTCTTGGAAGGTCAATGCTTGGTCAACGTTGGTCAAAGAGATGACCTGCTACCCTAGCGTCCTTCTTTCTACGTCTTCCTTGCCCTAGGACATCTTCCTTTCAGCCACACGTGTGAGAGGGAGAGAGGCTTCTTTTATGCTTAGGATAGAGAGAGAGAAGATGAGTGAATTGAATTGTTCAAATGAGGAGAATTCTCTTTGTATTTATATGCAAATGTTGAGGTTGAATAGACATGACAGTTCAGCTTCTGAGCCTACATAAGTTTGTTGGCCGACCTTGACAAATTGTCCATAGTCAAAATAAATTCATATCTCCATAAATACTTATCGGAATCGGATGATCTTTAGATCAATCCTACACCTCTCGATGAGATAAATCTAGGAAAAATATCAAAAGCCATAAATAAGGTGATCCACATGGATTTTGGCCCTAGTTTCCAATTTAAAAAAAAAAAAAAAAAAAAATCCCATAAGGTTTATAAGTTCTTCCATTAAAATGTTTCAAGGTGGTGAGTGATTGACTTAATTGAGGAGAATTAATGGCTTTCTAACAAGTCAAGGACATGATACAGGTTGAGGCTCCCTTGTCCTCAATAGAGAAATGAATGTTATTACCGCGGATGACAATCTGGATCATAAATGCTAATTGAGACGAAAGTCGAGGTATATAGTTCTCATTATTAAAAATGAATTGGTTGGAATCCTAAGGATCGATGCATCCAATTACGGAAAGCAAAGCTTTTTTTGGGCGGGATATTTTTGCAACACCTCAGGAGTAGACATAGCTGATGGAGACTGAGCCAGGTCCTCAAATACGTTGTAATTCTAAGCATCTCTCGTGTGAGGGTTGAAAGTAGATTTATGGATAATGCCCTTTGGAGGCTTAATAGACAATTCTGTAGGAATCATAAGAGGCGCAGAATCCGATGGAGTTGCAACCAACCTGGTAGTTTGATCAATAGCTTGACGGTTTTGGGGATTCACATTACCATATTGTTTATTATATGTAGCCACCATAATATTGGTTTTTGATTTAGTAGAAGAAATCATAAAAACCAAGTTAAAGGAAGTAGGGTCCCGAGCAACCAAATGAGTCTCCTGATTCAGAAATGGATCTATCGACACAACGAGTGAAGTAGAAGATTTCAGGAATTGGTTCACTTCTACCCGACTGCAACAATCATGAGTGAAGTGTTCCTCACTATAATCAGGGTTAGGTAACGAAGTTTCCATCTCTCGTCAGAAGATAGATCATTTTGTTTATCCTGTGGAGGAGAATCTTAATTCTTCTTACCTTTGCCTTTCTTTTTACTTCCTAGTTGTTGTTGAGATTTTCCTTTATTAGAATGAATGATGTTGATCTCAGAAGTAGAATTTGTCAGAGGATTAGATGGATGGATTTGGGCAGTTACGATAAGAGAAATACTAGATGGTTTACCCACCTACTGCAAACTAGAAGAACCAATCACGCCATCAAAAACATGACATTCTTTACCAAGAGTTTGAGGAACAATGTTTGAAGGTCGCGAAGCATTTGGTATGTTATCATAAAGCATGCCAGATTGGGTAAAACGAGATCCAAGTACTGGGCACGAGTAAGTACTTTTTCTTTAGCTACAACTCCACCCTTAGCTATGTCTTCTATTATAGGAGCCAAAAGAGACTTAGTAAACCATTTCGATAACAATTGATCTAGAAAATATGTCTTAACCAACTAACGGTGACTATTATCACTTAACAAATCTAATGCCAAAATTTCTCATACTAGCTTAATGATAAAGGTCAGTGTTAGTCTAAGTTGATTTCATTTTTTTTTCCTTAGAGTCTGAGTCTTAGGAGGTCATGAGTCAAGCATGCATTCTTATCTACCACTGGTCAACCTCATTCATTACCAATCTCATAGTCATGTGTTACTTTGTTATCTACCACAAAGCCTTTTAGGTAATTGCGTAGCGCATGTAACCTTTCTAAAGTGTTTTCGCAGTGCATTAACTCTATTTAGAAGTTTCGCAGCGCAAAAGCCCATTAGGTGTTTTCGCAGCGTGATACGTTATTAGGTGATTTCGCAGCGCATCATTCAAAATTTAAACTGACCGCGCTGCGAAATCAGAGATTCGTGCATTCCACAGCGAATCTTTCCCAAATGTCAAATCTGTTAAGTTAATCTATGGTTGCATCATTCTTTGTCAGTTCATGTACTCCACATATCACGTCCCACCACCCATCTCCATTATCACAACCATTAGATACGTTGATACACACGGAATACAAGTTCCAAGGAAAGCCACCTATGCACAAGTTTTAATGGTGATTGTAAGCCTTGCATGAGTAACAAATCTGCAAGATTGCAATTTTAAAAACTATAATCTGCAATATTTCAAATTGAAAACATTGTCATCAAGCGAGGCAGAGATTCAAGAGAGGCAGAGTTTACAGTTTGAACAGCGCTAGCATTCCCTGCCTACAGGTCATTGAAACTTCATGGAGGGATCAGTGGAAAGGAAAGAACATAGATCAGGCAAATGCCTGAGAAACGAGCCTGAAGGTTTGGATATAACATTGAAGAACAGAGAGGTTGAGAAGGCATTTAAACAAGCTGGATGTTGGAACTTTTGCAAGAAGCTACAAGGAGGTCATGCACAAGTGACTAAAGAATTTGCACTGAATTTTACAGGATTAAACTCAAAGGTTGGTATGATAGAATTGCAGGTTTCACCAGACATGATATCCACAGTTACAGAGATTCCTAAAGGGCAAGAAAATTGGTTTAAGAATTTCAAATTTGACATGAACCCATGTAAATAATTTCTAAAGAAGGAATTCGTTAACTCATATTTGAGCAAGTCAGTTCCTAGGAGCTATGTCAAAGAATCCTACGCACATTTGCTCACCTGTATTCATAAATACCTGACCTGTGAAGGAAGATATAACAAGGTGTATTCGTACCATTTCAAACTTTTATTGCATTTTACAGGGAAGGCATCTATTGATCTACCTTTTTACTTATTCCGCAGTTTGAGTAAAATGTGTGACAAGGTACAATTAAGAAAAGAGGCTTGTGAAACTTCTTTGTTTCACCATGGCCTAATTAAGTTACTTGTCTTGCATGAACTTCAAAAGGTAGGTAAAGACTGGGATACATTTTTATTCATGGCTAGTTTCAAGAGCAAGACCGGTCTTAGCCCTCTAGCTGCAAAAGATCTTTCAACAATAGGTCCTCAAGCAAAAACAAGAGCCAAGAGGTTTTCAAAGTTAAAGGCAAGAAAGCAAGTAAAGGAATCCACCAAGCCACTAATTATTCAGGATACACCCCAGCAGTCCCTTAAAGAGAAAATTTAGCATAAGGAAACTGCACATGGGTCAAGCACAAGTGAAGGAGTTCAAAGAAGAAGAACGAGGAGCCAGATAACAAAATAAAAGGGTAAGTTAGTGGCTATTGAAGAAATTCTTGTTTCAAAGGGAGATTTAAATGATTTATTACAAGCAATTGACATTGAAGAGTCCCCACTGGTTCAAGCTAATATGATACACTCAGGAAAAGAGAAGGTTAAGAAGGCCAAAGCCTTAAAGAAACTTAAGTTTGATGATCAAGCTGAACAATTTGTTTTCAAACCCAGGAGACCCATAACAAGGAAGTTCAAACAGGTACAGGAGGTGTTGCCAAGGGCAGATGAAACAGGGGAGGAGACAGGGCCTCATGAAAGAAAAGATAAAGGAAAAATAGTTGCCACTCAAAAAGAAGACAATGTGGAAAACTTGAAGAGAAGATTGGAATCTGCCAACTTTGAGATTGCTAGATTAAAGAAAGTTGCTAGGAAATTTGCAGCTAAGGAGGCTTATTTTAATCAAATGCAGGCTTGATGGGAAGATCAAAATTTTAAAATCCCTGAAGTGGTTGACTTTAATGTTCAATTCCATAGCTGGACTACTCCTGCAATAAAAGAAGCTCAATTTATCAGAAAAGTCAATATAAACCTCAGGTCTGGGATCAAAGTACTGAGAAAACAAGTTGAAGACTTAAAGATTCAATTGGACCAGCAAAAAGGATCTCCATAAAGAGAACCCACTTCAAGTAAGGAGATATTTCAAAGTTTTGATAAGTTTTGCTTGGTATAATTTTTCCAAACATTCCCATTCAATTTTTGAAGATCTTGAGATAGTTGCAAGAATGTTTTAACAGCAAAGTGCTCAAATAGCAAAGTCTTGGTTGAAACTGTGATTTTTTTTAACAACTCAGTAGTTCCGTGGCACACTACGAAACTGCTGAAGCTAAATATCCAATATCAATCAACCAGTTTTGAAACATAAGCAGGAAAGTTTGAAAGGTGAATATATACAAGGCATCATCTAAAGCTGCAACAATCAACTAGGTTAAGACAGGTGAAGAAAATATGGATTCGGATCCAACTTTAAATTTTTGTCATAAAGTGAGCACATTTACCACGGTTCAAAATATGTCAAGACAACTTAAATGAGTTTTTTCTTTTGAATATAAAGGAGGTGGACAGCACATCAAAGATGTGGCCATCTGTCACATTTTGGAAAATCAAAGATGAAGGACATGCTTTTGTGGATTCGAAAATTGTAAGGCAAACTAAAGACCGATGAGCAAGGGTAGTTTCCTATATTTTAGGACAATGGAGAAGATGTGGCATGGAAGACCAACATGGAGCCTTGAACATCCATCACAGCCAAACTGAAAAGGGACCAGATGTCAAAGAACGAGAACCATTGTAACCAAGGCTATTATTAGCATAACATGGTGTTAGAATCCTACTTGATTTAGATCTCTGGAAAGTCTAGTTGAAGTTTGTTACATTTAATATGCAGTTAAAAGTTGAATAGGTGTCATTAGAAGTAGATTTTGAGTTCCCCTCATGCTTGAGGAGGAATCTCAATCAGGTAGAAGAGCTTTATAAATAGGAGAAAGAGCAATGTACAAAGGGTTGGAAAATTTATTGACAAAACCTAAGTCACCTGACACGAGGATTCGGGACACGTAGGATTCGGGATTCGTGGTGTCGGATTCAGACACGCTGACCCCCCGGAACATGACACGCTAGGACATGTTATATATTATTTTATTAAAATATATATATATATATATATATATATTAAAAATTAGATATTATCATATTTCTTACAAACATTTTAATTAATGATACAAATTTATTGATTTCAAACATAGATCTTGATTCTTAATCTATAGCTATTAGCATGCATAGTACATACAAAATTCAAATAAATGTCAATGGTACTAGTCACATAAATGATAAATCTATTAAAAATTTAAATCATGATTCATAATTCATAACTGAAAGACAACTTACAACTACAAGATAGTAAGATAAACACACTGACAATTGTAGTTTTTCTTTCATTAAGTCATCAAATCAAAATGTGTTACATAGGTAGTGTTGGTGCAATGCCAATGGCAAATAGAAATAGAAAATATAAAACAACTACAGGTATACAAGCCTCAAGGCATCAATCAGCATCAGAATCAGCATCACTGTCCCCATCATCATGGTCCCCACTGCTCTCCTCTGCATCCTCCTCCTCCCTTGTATCCATAGTCGCCTCTACATCTGTTGGTATGGAGGTTGACCCCTCTAAGTCATCAAATCGAACAGGCTCTAGCACTGGATCATTGAGATCCATGTTGGCCAATGCCAACTCAATAATGGTGTCCAGACCCATATCATCAAGAACAATGTTACTTGGGATCGGGAGCAAAAGTGGGGAGCGGGAGCGACATATTTAGAAGCTCTTGGTTTGGTGCTCTTGATTAAATATGAGTTCCATACCCTAATACATGACAAAATTCAATGGAAACAATACAATCCCCCAATCCTAAAATCCTGAAAAACTAGTAAGTCTGCTGGATTTTGAATGAAATCTAACATTCTACTTTCTCCATATGAAATCCAATGAGGCCGGAACCACTCTCAAACATCCTGAGTCATTTCATGGTAATGTTAAAAATTTAAGTAAAAGGATGAAAATGAAGATTAAGGAGAATGTCACTTTTACTTTAAGAATTTAACATTACCATGAATAGCATATCAATACTAGGGCCTAGACTTGATCATGAAGCTGCCAAAATGCTCTACTCCTTGCTGCAACAGCACAAATCACTTACCAAATGAAAATATTAATGAGCAAACACGCCATTTTCATACCCGCGTTGAGCTTAGCGAGTCCTGGAAACCGGACACGTGTCCTAAAATCGTGACACGCCCCTGAAAATCACGACACACCCTCGGACACGACGTGTCCTGTGATTTGGACACGAATCTGGACCGAATCGTGTCGGATTCGCCGGATTCGGGATTCGCAAGGGGTTTAGGACGAATCCGGTGACTTCGGACAAAACTCTGATATTTGGCTTATGTAAATACTCTGTTTTAGTAATACAAGTTTGGCTTTGCTTCTCAGGATTCATGATGGATTTGATGTTCAGAATGTGTGGTATTGTTCTTTTCCTAATATATGCAGTGGTATGAATGTGTAATCACTTAGAATTCACTTATAGTGCTCTAATTTCCTGTATACATTCATAGACTGTGTGGTCCCATATGTTCTTGGTATGTTCTGAATGTGTTGAATGATGAATGCCCTGACTTCTATGTAAGGTTAATACCATTGTTATACTGAAATGATGTTGACTCCATAAGCCCAATGGATAGTTACTAAATGTGTTTCCACCATTCATATTGTTTACATTTGTTTCACAAGAGTTAGCCATCTTAACTATAATCAAAAACATTAACCCTTTGAGAGAGCCCTCTCTGGTTGAGGAGGCTAAGCCTCAACCTAAAGTAGGTCTGAAATAGTTACTTGAAGTCTTCCTGGTCTGCACCCTTCCAGGGTCAGATTTTGAGATAACATTTTGGTGCGTCTGCCGGGAGCCTGAAGATTATTCATTCTCGAAAACAAGGAGCTGAACTTCTGAAGGTAGCAGGAGCTCAAAAGATTTTTCGAGGTTGCACTCTACCTTGGTGACTCCATTCAATTTAAAAGTTTAAAAGGTGGCTTCGAGAGGGAGATATACACGGAGTAATCCTGACCCAGATCCACCTACTCCTGTGGATAATCCAAACACCATTTCAAGGAGCAGACAAAGATTTCCTGAAACACCAGGTACTCCATCTTTTTCAAAATCTTTGCTCCCTGAATTTTCAAGAAGTCCTGAAGATAAAATTGTAGATGATAAAATTCATGAGGTGTTGTTAAGGTCTGAGAACGAAGAAGAACTTATTGGAATTATTTTAGATTTACAAAAAAGAGGTATTGATACTTCATCCTTAGTGTCACAAAAAGATAAGGAGGAATTTTGGGAAGTTGTTACTTCAGAATTACTGTTAGAAGAGGAAGATTTAAACCAACTCAAAGAGCTTGATCCTTTTGAAGTTTTACTCAAGTCTAAAACTGTTCTACCCCTTCCAAATTGGAGTACCTTTGTCAGTGGTTTGCAAAGTCCAAATAGTCCTTTTCGTACCAGCACTTTATCCTCTGCCTCTACTAGTCCTAGTAGTTCTCAGACACTAGGAAATATATCTCATATCAGTTTTGGTTCCACTTTTCATACAGTACCTGTCATCACTGCTCCTCCATTCATTATGGTTGTACCTGCTAGGTATGCTCCACTAGCCCTCCCTGCTGTTTTACATGACCTTCCTAGCAAATATGCTGCTAGAATTCCAACATGGGGTGGAGATGAAGACATTATAGCAGAAGAACATGTAGACAGATTCAATGATTTTGCTGACAGAGAGGAAGTTGATGATGAAGATGTAAAACTAAGATTGTTTGCTCAAACTTTCATTGGAGAAGTCAGAAAATGGTTCAAGTCTCCTAGAGTTGGAAGCATTCACAGTTGAGCAGAGTTCGAAGATAGTTTTCTTAGGAAATGGGGAAACAGAACCAACCCTGTCCAAGCTCTTACTGAATACAACAATCTTAGAAGAGCTCCTGATGAAACTGTCCAAAACTTCTCTAAGAGGTTTAATAAAATATACAATTCTATTCCAACTCATTTGAAACCTCCTGGGGCCTTGGCACAGCTGAGATATGCCGAAGCATTTGATTCTGACTTCTCCCTCTTACTCAGAGAAAGGGGTTCTGCTACTCTTGCTGACATGCAAAACGATGCAATTAAAGTGGAGGTGAACATGATTGCTGCTAAGAAATCAAAGATGGAAAAGGCTAAACTGAAAGAAGAAGAGAAACCTTCTACCTCTACTCCAAAAGATAAGTTTGAAACAATGATGAAGACCATGGAAAAACTGATGGATCGGTTGGCTCTTGGGAATACCTATGCTCCTCCAGCACAGCAGGAACCTCAATTTAGGAATCCTCAGTTCAGAAGACCTCAAAATCAGCAAAGGCCAAGAGAGAACAGAAATCAACAGTCAGATCCTCCAGTAAGACCTCCTTTCCAACAAAATTTGGTGGATGAAGAAGATGAACCCAAAATTCCTGAGGAGTCAATCCATTGTCTTGATGAAGAAGTGTCAGGGATTTTCTTGACTAAGGAAGAACTTGATGAGTCCAGTATGACCAAACCAGGAGAAGAGCCTTCAGATTTTTTAAAGGGCTATCAGCATGCTATCTTTGAGATGCAAAAGCAGTACAATCTCAGAAATAGAAACGTCCCTATTATAGCAAGCAAAGCACAGCCCAAGAAGGATGCCTCAAAGGCAGTTGAAGATAAAAAGGAAAACTCAAAGGTTGCTTAAGGTAAGAATGATTCTCCACCTATCAAAAAGGATATTCAAACCCCTTCCCCTCCTAAAGAATTTGAGAAGACTGTTTCTGTTTTTAACCTTGAGAATGAGATTGCAAAAATTAAGTTATCAGTCCCCTTTAATGAAATCCTCAAGGTAGACAAATACAGAAATAAAATTGTTGAAATGCTCAATTCACAACCAGGAGTAGTTGATATCCTAAATGTACAAGAAGATAATCATGTTATTTATTTGGGTCCAAGACTTGAAGATGAACAGAATGAAGAGTTTCCCCCTTTCTACATAAGCATTAGCATTCATGATATGACTTTACATAATGCTATGTTAGACTCAGGGGCATCTCATAATCTCATGCCCAAGGTGATCATGGAAAGACTGGGATTAGAGGTAACTAGACCATATAAGGATTTATTTTCCTTTGATTCAAAAAGAGTTCAATGCATTGGTTTGATTAAAGATGTTGTTGTGGGTCTCACAAAAATTCCAGGAAAAACAATTGTCATGGACATTGTTGTGGCTGATATTCCACCGAAGTTTGGGATGCTTCTTTCGAGATCGTGGGCAGAAAAGATCAAGGGCACAATGCAGATGGACCTTACATATGCTACTATCCCATTGTTTGGTGAACAAAGGAGGTTGTATCAGGAGACCAGAATGGCTTATATGGTAAGCAGCAAAGACAAGCCTCAAAATTTTCCTATTTATTCATTCGATACTAGTCTTGGATCAGCTATCCTTTTCAATGAATCAGTTGGAAGAGAATCACAAGAAAATATTTCAGAAAAGTAGTGTCAAGAAGGGCAGCAAAGAGATGAAAGAGACACCATGGATTTCTGGTCATTACACTTTGATGGATCAACAGGAAGAGAAGGGGCAAGAGCTGGGATTTGGATCACTAGTCCAACTAAAGAAAGTAAGTTTCTCTCCTACAAACTAAATTTTGATTGCACCAACAATATGGCTGAGTACGAATCTCTGATTTTAGGCTTAGAAGCCTTGATAAAATTGAAAGCTAGAAACATTGTTGTTTTTGGAGATTCTGAATTGGTAATTAAACAAGTAGAAGGTGCCTACCAAACCAAGGATGTAAGGATGAGAGCATATAGAAATTAGTGTGGATATGTTGGAAAAGTTTCGCCATAGACCAATCATACTAGATAACGTCACAAATTGGCAAGTTTTTGAGGATGATCAGCAGGTAAAGAATTTCATTGAATTAAAGGGAGAATTTGAAAAAAATCAGATAGATCAATAGAATATGTTAGTAGAGTCAAAGGAAAGGTCTGAAGTCTTGCAATTACAAAAAAACTTGATTCCAAAGGGCCTCATTCCCCTTGAAAAAATATTTGATCAAAACGATGTATTCAAAGCACCAAAATTACAAGCTAATGAAGAAGAGGTGGAAAGATGCAATTTAGGAGACTCAGTTGTGCCTAAGATGGTCAAGATTTCAAATTTCTTTTAGCTGATATGAAGACTAAATATGTTGAGATGATGAAAAGGTTCATTGATGTTTTTGCATGGAGCTATGCTGACTTGAAACAATATGACTCCTCAATTATACAACATACCATTCCTATTAAGGAGAATGAAAAGCCTTTCAAGCAGAAGTTAAGAAGAATTAATCCTCTTCTTATGCCATTGATTGAAAAGGAAGTGAAAAAATTCTTTAATGCTAAGATTATTGTTCCAATCAGATTCTCAAATTGGCTTGCTAAATTGGTCCCAGTCAGGAAAAAGAATGGAGAAATCAGGATTTGTATAGACTTCAGAAATCTGAATAAAGCTTCATTGAAATATAATTATCCTCTTCCCAAAATGGACTTGATTTTGCAAAATATTGTTGGTTCACAAAGGATGTCTATGCTTGATGGTTTCTCAGGGTAAAATCAGATTCTTGTTCATCCAGATGATCAAGAGAAAACAACCTTCACAACACCATGGGGAACATTCATGTATGCCAAGATGCCATTTGGTCTCATGAATGCAGGAGCCACTTTCCAGAGAGCAATGGATATTGCTTTTACTGAAGAAAAAGACAAATCAGTGGTGGTTTATCTTGATGACATAACAGTTTTTTCAAAGAGAGAAGAAGATCATTTGAAGCACCTTGAAAAGGTCCTGCTGAAGTGTAGAAGGTTTGGTATTTCTCTTAATCCAACCAAAAGTATTTTTTCTTTAACCTTTGGCAAACTTCTTGGTCATATTGTTTCTGGAGAAGGAATTAGGATTGATCCTAATAGAGTTAGTGCAATTCAAAAATTAGATCTACCAAGAAGTAGGAAAGAGATTCAATCCTTCCTTGGAAAAGTTAACTTTGTTAGAAGATTCATTCCTAACTTTGCTGAAGTTGTCAAGAGCATAACAAAGATGTTAAAAAAGGGAGTGGATTTCAAGTGGACAGCTGAAGCAAAGAAATCATTTGAAGAGATCAAGAAGGCACTCACACAAGCACCAGTGCTTATCAGCCTAGATTTTACCAAGGAATTCCTTATTTTTTACATTTGCTTCTGAAGACACAATTGTTGGAGCTCTACTGCAAAAGGGAAGTCAAGGTACTGAACAACCTATTTCTTTCTTTAGCAAGACATTAGCAAATGCTAAACTGAAATATAAAATCCTAGAGAAGCAAGCCTATGCCTTGGTGAAAGCAATAAAGGATTTCAGAATTTATGTTTTGCACTCTCACATTGTTGCCTATGTCCCAAATGTTGTTATAAAAGATATTCTTACACAGGTTGATCCAAATGGAAAAAGGGGCAAGTGGATAGCAAAATTGTTAGAGTATGACATTGAGATTAAACCCACAAAGTTGGTAAAGGGTCAAGGCTTAGCTAAACTACTGACACAATCAAATTTGGACTGTCTTGATATTAACTTGAGTACAGAGATCTCAGAAATTTTTGAAAATGAAGAGGAATTGGTCCAAATAAATGAAAAATTCTTGTTGTCAGAATGGTACAAGGATGTAGCATTCGTTTTGCAGCATAATAGAGCCCCTGCTACTCTTTCAAAATCCAAAGCCCAGTTTGTCAAACTGAAATCTCTAAGATATTTTGTGTATGACCAAAATTTGTTTTGGAAAGATGCAGGAGGGATATTGTTAAATTGCCTCATTGAAGAAGAAGCTGATAAAGTAATTGATGAATTTCATAAGGGTGATTGTGGAGGACATCACTATTGGAAAGCCACTGCAAACAAGATCTTGAGGGCTGGCTACTTTTGGCCAACTATGTTCAAAGATATCTATAAAAAGGTAGCTACATGTCATGAATGTCAAGTGTTTGAAGGAAAAAGAAAGCTTATGCCACTGCCCTTGGTTCCTATATATGTTGAAGCACTTTTCCAGCAATGGGGATTAGATTTTATAGGGGAAATCCATCCTCCTTCATCAGGTCAGCATCGCTGGATTCTCACAACCACTGATTACTTTACAAAATGGATAGAAGCAGTACCCACAAGGCAAGCAAATGATTCAGTGATTATCTCTTTCTTAGAAAATAATATATTATCAAGATTTGGTTGCTCAATGAAGTTCATAACTGACAATTCTCAAGCTTTTAAGTCCAAGAAAATGATTAATTTTTGTCATCAGTATCACATTTCTCTTGGAAATTCCACTACTTATTATCCACAAGGAAATGGTCTGGCTGAATCATCAAACAAGAACCTTGTAAGAATCATTAAGAAGCTGCTGCAAGAAAATAAAAAAGCTTGGCATTTGAAATTGAAGTATGCTTTGTGGGCTGATCGGATTTGTACAAAGAGATCCATTGGAACATCACCATATGAGCTAGTATACAGTGCTGAAGCCATATTTCCAACATCCCTTGGAGTTCCTGTGATGAAGTTGATTCAAGGATTAGAAGAGGAACCAAATGCTATGCAATGAAGAATCAATCAGCTGATAGCTTTGTAGGAGAAAAGAAATGAGGTGTTTGACAGTCATCAAAAAAATCAGAACAGAATCAAGAGAGAATTTGATAAAAAGATCAAAGAAGTTACATTTCAAATCCATGATAAAGTTTTGAAATGGGAAGCTAGAATTGAAGAGAAAGGTAAGCATGGTAAATTTGAAAATTTGTGGAAAGGGCCATATCAAATTTCTGCTTTCCATGGAAATAATACCTACATTCTGCAAGAGATTGATGGAAATCCATATGCCAGAGGACCTGTCAATGGCAGGTTCCTAAAGCATTACTATTGATTAAAATTCTGCCAGTTTCTCATAGCATTGTATATACCCGTTTTATCAGTCTTTCTTTTTTTACAAATAAATGACAAGCTGAACAGAAAGCTCAAGCCCGAGGTGAAGGCCCATGAAGCTGGAAAAGGATGCTCGTCAAGTCAATCTATGTTTTCATAAAATGGACAAAGCACTGGACATATGAGTTCTTAGTGTACTACAGGAGCACACTATCCCAAGTGGAGCCACTATTATCACTTAAGAAATCTGATGCTAAAATTTCTCATCCTAGCCCGATGACAAAGGTCAGTGTTAGTCTAAGTTGATTTCATTTTTTTTTCTTAAAGTCTGAAGTTTTAGGAGGTCATGATTCAAGTGTATTCTTATCTACCATTGGTCCCCCTTCATTCACCATTGGTTTCATAATCATGTGTCACTTTGTTATCCACCACAAAGCCTTTTGGTAATTGCGTAGTGCATGCATTTTTTTTAAAGTGTTTTCGCAAACGCGTTTACTTTGTTTAGCAGTTTCACAATGCAAAACCTTATTATGTGATTTCACAGCGCATCATTCAAAATTTAAACTAACCGCGCTGCGAAATCAGGGATTCGTGCATTCCGCAGCGAATCTTTCCCAAATGTCAAATCCGTTAGGTAAATCAGTGGCTGCGTCATCTTGTGTCAGTTCATGTACTCCACTTATCACGCCCCACCACCCATCTCCATTATCACCACCATTAGATTTGTTGATACACACGGATTAAATTTCCAAGAAAAGCCACCTTGCACAAGTCTTAATGATGATTGTAAGCCTTGCATGAATAAAAAATCTGCAAGATTACAATTTGAAAGATTATAAACGGCAAGATTTCAATTTTAAATAGTATTGTAATCAAGCGAGGCAAAAAATCAAGAGAGGCAAATTTTCAAAAGAAGCTGAGTTTTTCACAGTTCGAACTGGGCTAGTATTCCTTGCTTACAGGTCATTAAGATTTCATGGAGAGATCAGTAGAGAAGAAAGAACACAGATCAGGAAAATGTCTGAGAAATGAGCCTGAATGTTTGGATATAAAAATGAAGAATAAAGATGTGGAGAAGGTGTTTAAAAAATCCGGATGTTGGAATTTTTGCAGGAAGTTACAAGGAGGGCATGCACAGGTGACCAAAGAATTTGCACTAAATTTCACAGGATTAAATTCAAAAGTGGCTATGTTGGAATTACAAGTCTCACCAGAGATGATATCCACTGTGACAGAGATTCCACGAGGACAAGAAAACTGGTTCAAGAACTTCAAATTTGACATGAATCCATGCAAAGAGTTTTTAAAGAAGGAATTTGTTAATTCAGATTTGAGTAAGTCAGTTCCTAGGAGCTATGTCAAAGAGTCCTATGCACATTTACTCACCTGTATACAGAAATACCTGACTTGCGAAGGAAGGTATAACAAGGTGTATTCGTACCATTTCAAACTCCTTTCGCATTTTACAGGGAAGGCTTACATTGATCTACCTTTTTATTTATTCCACAGTTTGAGTAAGATGTGTGACAAAGTACAATTGAGAAAGGAGGATTGTGAAACTTCTCTGTTTCACCATGGCTTGATTAAATTACTTGTTTTGCATGAGCTTCAGAAGGTAGGCAAACATTGGAATAGTTTTATTTTCATGGCTGGTTTCAGAAGCCAGACTGGCCTCAGTCCTCTACCTGCAAAAGATCTTATAACAATAGGTCTTCAAACAGAAACAAGAGCCAAGAGATTTCCAAAATTAAAGGCGAGGAAACAAGTTAGAGATTCTGTAAAGCCACTGATCATTCAAGATACACCTCAACGGTCAACTAAAGAAAAAGCTCAAGTCAAAGAGATTGCACATGAAGCAAGCATAGCTGAAGTAGTCCCAAGGAGAAGAACAAGAATTCAGATGGCTAAAGAAAAGGGTAAGTCAGTAGCTGTTGAAGAAAGTCCAATTTCGAAGGGGAATCTAAATGATTTATTGCACGCAATTGACTTTGAAGAGTCCCCACTAGTTCAAGATGATTTGATGCAGTCAGAAAAAGAGAAGACAAACAAATCTAAAGCCTCAAAGAAACTTAAGTTTGATGAGCAAGTTGAACAATTTGTTTTCAAACCCAGGAGACCCATAACAAGGAGATTTCAGCAAGTACAGGAGGTACCACCAAGTACAGATGAAACAGGGAAAGAGATACAACCCCATCAAAGAAAGGACAGAGGCAAAACAATTGCCACACATAAAGAAGATAGTATAGAGGACTTGAAAAGAAGATTGGAATCTGCTAACCTTGAGATTGCCAGACTGAGGAAAGCTGCCAGAAGACATGCCATCATACAAGCTAATTATTATATAATTAAAACCTTATGGGAAGAGAAAGCAACTTCAGAGGTGGTTGATTGTGATACTCAATTCCATACCTAGACAGTACCGGCAATTAAAGAAGCAAAATTCATCAGAATGATTAATATGCAGTTAAGAGTTGGGAACAAGGTTATGAAGAAACAAATTGAAGACTTAAAGGCACAGTTAAACCAACTAAAGGAATCTTCTGAATGAAATCCCATTTCAAGGAAGATTATGTTTGAAATTTTGATGATTTTGCTTAGTCTCATCTTCTTGAAGAATCCTGCATCTCCATTCAATTTTGGAAAGTCTTGGAATAGTTGAAAGGAGGTTTTGATAGCAAAGTGCTCAATTAAGTAAAGTTTTGGGTTGAAACTATGTTTTTTAAACAACTCAGCAGTTTCGTAGCACGCTACGAAACTGCTGAAGGTGATGGTTAAAGCTCAGTAGTTTCGTAGCGTGCTATGAAACTGCTGAAGCTAAAAAATCCAATATAAATCAACCAATTTTGAAACATAAGTGGGAAATTTTGAAGGGTGAATATATACAAAAAATTATCCGAAGCTACAACAATCAATCAGGTTAAGACAGGTGGAGAAATATGGATTTGGACTCAACTTTAAATTTTGTCATAAAGTGAGCACTTTTATCATGGTTCAAATATGTCAAGACAGTTTAAAGGAGTTTTTCTTTTTAAAGGCAGTGGACAACACATCAAAGATGTGGCCATCTGTCACATTTTGGAAAACAAAGATGAAGGACCTGCTTCTGTGGATTCAAAAACTATAAAGACCAATGAGCAAGGGTTGTTTCCTATATTTTAGCACAATGGGAAAGATATGGCATGGAAAACAAGCATGGAGTCTTAAACATCCATCACAACCAAACTAAAAAGGGACCAGATGTCAAGGAACGAGAACAATTATAGCCAATGCTTTTATCAGCATGACATGGTGTTAGAATCCTACTTGATTTAGATCTCTGGAAAGTTTAGTTGAAGTGTGTTACATGTAATAGGTAGTTAGAAGTTTATTAGGTGTCATTAGAAGTAGATTTCGAGTTCCCCTCATGCTTGATGAGGAATCTCAATCAGATAGAAGAACTCTATATATAGCTAGAGCAACATTGTAATATGGGTTGGAAATTTTATAGAAAAAACTCTGATATTTGGCTTATGTAATACTCTGTTTTGGTAATACATGTTTGGCTTTACTTCTCAGGATTCATGAGGGATTTGAAGTTCAGAATGTGTGATATTGTTCTTTTCCTAATTCTTTTAGTGGTATGAATGTGTAATCACTTAGAATTCACTTTAGGTGCTCTAACTTCCTGTATGCATTCATAGACTGTGTGGTCCTATCTTAGTTGGTATGTTCTGAATATTTTAAATGCTGAATGCCCTGACTTCTATGTAAGGTTGAAATCATTGTCATATTGAAATGATGTTGACTCCATAAGCCCAATGGATAGATTTTAATTGTGTTTCCACCATTCATATTTTGTATTCGTTTCACAAGAGTTATCCATCTTATTAAAATTGAAAAAATCATTAACCCTTTCGAGAGAGCCCTCTCAGGTTGAGGAGGCTAAGCCTCAGTCTAAAGTAGGTCTAAAATAGTTACTTAAGGTCTTCTTGGTCAGCAGCCTTCTGGGGTTTTATTTTGAGATAACACTTCCCATCCCGTATCCTAAAGCATCAAAATGATGAAATATGTTGGTGTATTCACCATGGAACATATACAGAAGCATCCTTGAATAAAGGAAGAAAAATTTCCCTGAAAGAGTTTATGAGAATACTTGTCAAAAACCTAGTTTTCACGATCAACTCATTTTACACCACCAGTGACCTGTGTTGGAAACTTGTTGCAATATGCTGGCCTAGCACTTCCAGTGAAGATTTTATAAGGAAAACCCACGCTAAACCTCTTGAGGTAGTTTTTCCTAAAGTGGAGGAGAAGCTTCTCTTACTAGATGTGTCAAGAACAATGAGTTGGTTACAGGTGAATAAGGATTAGAGTGAGATCTCCCATTCTTGGTCCATGGTCCTACTTTCATGGATATTTACCTTGAGTTGTGGAAGCTCTCCCTCCTTTTATGGATACATAAGATCCTCTCCTTCCCTATAAATGAGATCCCTACTATCCACAATTGGTTGGCTATTGCTTGGTTGCCTTCCTATGCTAAAACTATGCCTAAATGTGCCCATTTTTCTAAGGAGAAAGGATTTCTTGAAGGTATTGGCTAGGACTTAGAAACTCATAAAAAGGAGGCTTCCAACATGAAGTCTTGAGTGGTCATATGCTTCCCTTAGTTTCTATTAATAATACATTATGTGTTTTCTTTCTGTAAGTGTGTAAATCATTACTCATTTAGTGTGATACTCCTTGATCTGTCACATAATTTATGTTAGAATGAATTATGTTATGTATGATTTTGTCATCTCTGTTTTATCTTCCTTGCAAGTATTCATCCACAACAATGTAGAGAGGATTGAATTTGGAAGTGAGAGGATCGAGGATGACATCAACGGGTGTTAGCATCAAAGTGAGGTAGGTCATCTATCGTCCTTTGTATTTTCTGATATAAACTAGGAAAATTTTGCACATATTTATCTATTTTGTTGTTGGATCCTCCCATAGGACTAGAGGGATCATTTATGTTCATAGAAAGGATTTCCTTCACAAGAAAATGGTGACTCCATTGGGGAGCTTATAGCCCTTCAAACCTCCTTTTTATGTTTCGTCTTTTTGATTAGTTTGGAAAACATCCTAGAGATTTGTAATTTAGATTCATTATGGGTTTTCATTATGAGTAGTTTATTCTTTAGAGTGTCAAGTTTGGATATCTCTTTGAAATTATTTTTTATTTTTCCAAGTCTTTCTCACCCAGCACATTTTATCTAGGAACAATTGCGGTACCAGTGTGGGCTTTTCAATTATAGTCGCACTGAAAGCCCTATTAGCATAGATTTTGACTGTCACAATCATGTTTATCCTTAAAACTTGATAATTTTTAGGGTTTCTCTTGGAATGGTCTAGTGTGCCTTGATCTCTGAATTATCCTCTTACTCTATGTGCTTTGGATTTTTTAGTGTTTTAGTTGATTTATTATTGATTTGCAAAAGTCCATCCCATTGTTTGAAGTAGTGAAAGTGAATTATGGTTGAGTCTTTAGGTCTTTAGGTCAATTGGATTTACTATTTGTTACTTGTGTGTGTGGAAGAAATATTGATTTGATGTTGATTAAAGCATTATTAGTTCTTTTGGAAATCATAAAAGAAATGACATTTACATTTTCGTAGCTTTCATCTCAAAGTTTACTTCTTGAATTGCATTACATTACATTGGATTGAAAAGTTGTTTTTGGGATTATAATTGAGCATAGATGACATTTCTTAGTTCTAAAAGTTGAAAGTGCACTTTAATCCATTGAATAAAAAGTAAAAAATGTCATGTAGGTGCATTTGAATTGAATTTCAATTTACTTTTGGTGAGTGCATTGAAAAAAAAAAGTGAACAATTCATGTAGCTCATGTTAGTGAATCGAATCTCATTTTTGCATTTAGTGGATGCATTAGAATAGTGAAAGTGAAAGATCTAGTTAGGAAGCTTTGTTTGTAGCATACCTGGCTATTGTATCAGTGTATGAACCTCTTTCCTATGCTAGATATCTTTCATTGAATTGAAAAGAATCATTTTTTCATACTAGTTGCATCATATATGTGTTCAGGTGACATCGATCTTTTAGCCTTAAAACCGAAACTTAATTAAAGATCAACTTAAAATTTACCTCAATTAACTTAAGGAGGAATTGTCACTTGTTTTCACTCACTACATTGTGGGTTTCATCTGGTCAAGGTTACCCAAGAGTAGTGAAGTTTGGAGCCACTTTCCCATGCCACAAAAGATTTCAGAACTTGACCAGACCCCTCTAGTGCCTAGTGCATAGAAAGAGCTTTCCAATGGTAAATAGAACTCCAAAAAAGGACTCCTTGCTGAGAAGTTAGAGCTTGTTGAAGATTTCCTTGGAGCCTTGAAAACCTAGAAAATGGATAAGTATGATGGAAATCCTGCATCCCGCATGTCGGTGACCCTATACTCCCGCAGTCATAGCAAACTCCAAAGACTGTGCCGGTGATTTGTGATATAGGGTTGCATCGTTGGGAAAGGGATGAAAAGAGTTAAGCAAAGCATGGAAAATAAAATTTCAGGCAAACCCCCTTCTCTCTCCTCCTCATGGCGCAACCTCACAGTCCCACAACTCTGTAGTCCCATAGCTCGGCATATCGGCGGATTAGCGAGTTCTAAACATAAAAGACCTTGTGGGGGCCGATTCTGTGGTATAATGTAAGATCGTTGGGGGAGGAAGAATTTTTTTAACAAATGGAACATGGAAAAAACAAGATCACGCCTCCCCCCTTCTCTCTTCTCCACTTAGCGCAGCCTTTCACTCTCACAACCCTGCATCCCAGTGACCCCTCAATCCCATAGTAACAACAAACTCCAAAGACGGTGCAGACATCGATTTGTGACATAATGTTGCATCACCGGGGAAGGGCTATAAAGAGTTAACAAAGGAAAACATGTAAAAACAAAGGTTAGGCTGCTCCCATTCTCTCTCGTCCATGTGGCACAATCTTGCACTACTGCCATCCCGCATACCATAATAACATTGGATCGGTGGGGTTTTCATTCCAAGACCATGCAAGGGCTGATTCTATAGTATATTATAAAAGTTATGGGAAAGGATGAAATTCATTAACAAAGGAAATGCCTGCCAAACCAAAGCAAACAACCCCCTTTCTCTCTCCTCCATGTCACGGTACGAAGGGTGATGTGGCCATACGGGAGACATGCATCACTTAGTTTCAACATTTTCAGGGGTGAAATGGGGGCATTTGTGGGTGCCACCTATCACCATTCATAGGGTGACACGTGGTAGTGATGACATCACCCTAGATATCAATGATCATAGATTTTAAGGGGAAAAGGTAAAGGTAAAAGGCCATCAAGCTTCGGGATGTGGGATTCCAAGTAACAAAGGGAAAAGGCTTCCTTGGATGCGATAAGTTATTATGACATGATCTATAAAGATCTCACATTCGGATTGTCGGCCCATGCTAAGGAAAAAAGGTAAAGGGTCCCCCTCTCCTACATTGTGATTATGATGTCTTAGGTGGGTCCAACCCCATAAATCGACGATTTCAAGTGTTTGGGGAAGAAGCTTAAGGAAAAATCACAATAAAGCACTAATATGCGGGATTTTGCAATACAAAATAAAAGCCTTCCACACACATATCTGAAGGCCTTAGTGCCTGAGGGCTAAGCCCCTGGTTCTAGTCCCTGTTCATATGAAGAAAGCCACACGAGGGGCTATAATAAAGGGGGGCTAAGGTGGAAATAAAAAAATGCCTGTTTCGCCTATTTTAGAGGAAAAAATCCCATGCCTGTCAAACTGTGTTGTTACATTGGAATATTGATCCCCCACTAAATCAAGGCACCGATAGCGCAGTATAGAGGTTTAATAGGAATATGGGTCGATAGCTAGAAGACTTAAATGGAGCTCGACACAACATTGGAGAAGTACACGGGACTCAGAAAGATTAATGGCTTAGCATGGAGCCCCATCCTTCTACACAACAAAATGCAGGCAAGATGGGCACATACAGTTGACCCAAATCCCACTTCACAGAACAAGGCATCCTACTAGCAGGAAAGGTAGAAGCAACGAGGTCAATTGAGCAACATAGGAGGCCATAATGTGAAAAAATTACAGCCTCAGGCAGAGGCGATCACAGGATGGAAAAAGAGACTTTCATTTACTTTTACATCTGGTTATTTACTTATTTTTTTCCTGTAACATGCCTCCTCCCAAGGAGGAATTTAATTCAGTAATATTTTTGGTCGATAGAGCCATTCATGACTGATATAGCTAGTTAGTCTGACAGCTGAATCTAGACCATATATATTTTTGTTGTAATGTATGTTCTTGCTCCCCTCTCTAGATAAATGGGGAAGTCAGACTTAGAAAAGTTCAAGAAGTTCTCTAGAAAACACTGCATGCTATTTTCAGAATGTATCTCTTTGTAATACAGATCTTTTTAAGAATATCAAGGAAACGATGGTGCTTCCCCCTTCAAGTATTACAATATGTGTTCTCTTTGTCAAACTAATTTTTATGTTCATGATTCTTCCCTAAATTCATGCAATTATAGTTGCTAGAAATATTTCCAGCTCCCTTACAAATTCATTAATATATACATGTTAATGCAAATGCCCGTAACTATTTCACAGATTCATTTGTCTCAACATTGTTTATGAATATGCATGTGTGTACTTTTGAAATTATATATTTAGTATGCAACACATGAATCATAGCTTTCAGCTCTGCCTTCATTCATCATTTCTGCTTGTGACTTAGATAAGTATATAAATACTTAATGCCTCAAGCTCTATGTGTTATGTGTAGAACATTTGAAGCCTTATGCTCTATGTGATGATTTTCTCCTTCTCTTTGTCCTCTCTCATCTTCTCTGCAAAATCTTATTAATCTATAAGACCTTCAAACAGTCGGCCTCCACTACTTTTATGCTTATTTCTGAGATATAAACCCATGAAGAATTATTTGATATCCATTTCTTATTTCTTTGGATAAATCAACCAAACCATGTCCTATATATATATGTGTGTTTGTGTGTGTGTGTGTGTATCTATAAAACATAAGTGATGTCTCTAGTTTCCAGTGAATCATTTGAGACACACCAATCTAGAGGTGCATAGGTACTAGTCTTGTAAGCAATCCAAGGCTATCTCTTGGAGCTACAACATTTTTTGGCACCATTGTCAGGGAACATATTGAAGTATTTTTCCCTTGGGATACGACAAGTTGAACACTATTTTTTGATGTGAGTGAAATCTATTCTGATTGCATTCACATAAAATTGGCAACTCCAAACCCCCCTCATTATCATTCATAACCCTAGATTTTAAAAGGCCTGATACTCTCTTAGATACATCCCAACATAACGCCCCATTTTTATTTGATCCAGAAAAGTTGATCTTCAAGAAAGTATGGAAAGAGAAAACTCCCCCTAATTATGCTACCATCTCACCAACCTTTGAAGTTCCCTCATATAGTTCTCAACCAATTTGTTATCACAAAACCTACTCTTGATAGGCTGCTGACCAGGAATACCATGTGTAACTCTTTCAAACCAACTTTTGGCTAAGGCTTAGCCTCCTCAACTTGAGAGGGCTCTCTCACTAGGTTAAAGATTTTGGTAAAAGATTAGATGGCTAACTTTATGAAACAAGTGAAGAAATATGAATGGTTGAACATAATCAGAAACATCCATTGGGCCTATGGAGTTATAAAATGTTTCAGTATGACAATAATATCAGTTTTACATGGAAGTCAGGGCATCCAGAATTCAACATGTCAGGAACACATCAAAAACATGTAGGAAAACACAGTCTACAAATACATGAAGAAAGTTAGAGCATTGCCAATGAGTTCTAAGTAATCATGTATTCATACTATTGCAAATAAGGAAATGAGGACATAATACAATCAAACATTGAGCTCTTTCTGAATCCTGAGTAGCAAAGCCAAATCACTGTATTACATAAAAACACAGTCTTATACAATAACACAATATGAGTGTTCTCTGACAAATTTCCAACCTTTTGATGCATTACACCTCTTGCCATATATAGAGTTCATTACAATCATGGATTCCTTCCTCCACATGAGGGGAATTTGAATTTCATTTGACCTGACATCTATTCATACTTAAAACAAACTATTAATTACAACTAGTTGTTAACTAACAGTCCTAGAGTCCTAATACAACTAGGAGTGAAACTCCTTATTATGATTAAAACAACCTTATCTAGGAATTAAACATTCCTTTTGACACCTATAACTCCATGAATTAGAATTTGATGATGTCCCTAACCCTCTTTCTAACCTTCAATCACTTCTCCTTTGACTGTCCTGAAAACTAGGAAAATGTCAAAACTGCACCTACAACAGTTTCATAGTGCAAGTTGGGGCATCATTTTCTCCTAGCTCATGATGAAATTTAAAAAAATGAAGGACAATTTTGGAGACCATTCTATGCTGAACAAAAACCTCGGATTTTTCCAATACCTTTCCTACAGCCCAGAAACTATCTTTGAATATCAAGTGTAAACTGGAAAATCTTGATTCTTCAAAACTGCTCCTACAGCAATTTCGTAGCACAAGTTGAGTCATCAAATTCTCCCATATCATAATTAATTTGAAGAAACGGAAAGCGGTTTTTGGAGAAATTGATGACCCAACTTGCGCTACGAAGCTGCTGTAGGTGCAGTTTTGACATTTTCCGAGTTTTCAGAACAGTCAAAGGAGAAGTGATTGAAGGTTAGCAAGAGGGTTAGGGACAACGTCAAATTTGAATTCATTGAGTTATAGGTGTCAAAAGGAATGTTTAATTCCTATATATTGTTTTGATCATAATAAGGAGTTGCACTCCTAGTTGTATTAGGACCCTAGGACTGTTAGTTAATAGCTAGTTGTAATTAATAGTTTGTTTTAAGTATGAATAGGTGTCAGGTCAAGTGAAATTCGAATTCCCCTCATGTTGGAGGAAGGAATCCATGATTGTAATGAACTCTATATATGGCAAGAGGTGTAATGCACCAAGAGGTTGGAAATTTGTCAAAGAACACTCATACAGTGTTATTGTGTAAGACTGTGTTTTTATGTGATATAGTGATTTGGCTTTGCTACTTAGGATTCAGAAAGAGTTCAATGTTTGATTGTCTTATGTCCTCATTTCTTTATTTTCAGTAGTATGAATGCATGATTACTTAGAACTCATTGGGAATGATCTAAATTCCTTCATATATTTGTAGACTTTGTTTCCTACATTTTGTTGATGTGTTACTAATATGTTGAATTCTGGATGCCCTGACTTCCATGTAAAGCTAATATTATTGTCATACTGAAGCATTTTTTGACTCCATAAGCCCAATGGATGTTTCTAATTGTGTTCGACCATTCATATTCCTTCACTTGTTTCATAGAGTTAGCCATCTAATCTTTTACCAAAAGCTTTAACCTATTGAGAGAGCCCTCTCAGGTTGAGGAGGCTAAGCCTCAACCAAAAGTTGGTTTGAAAGAGTTACACAAGGTATTCCTGGTCAGCAGCCTATTGGTAGTAGGTTTTGTGATAACACAATTTCTGCTCATTATTCAAGACTTTCTCCTAAGTCCTTGACATACTGTCTTTCCCCTCCAAACATTGTGGTCTTGAACCCAGTCCCTCAAGAAAATTTTAATCCCCCTCCACTAGTCAATATGGATCTTCCAGACTTTCTACTAAATAAGTATGCACCTCTTGATCTACCTCTGCCCTTGACTGCAATGCCTCAGGGTTACTTAAAGCATATGCCTAGGTTCAATGGGGAAGATGATAACAAGAAACAGAGTCGCATTGACACCTTCAGTGTTTTTGTCAAGAACATAAATGTGGAATAACTGGATGTGGTCATGAGACTTCTTGTACAATCCCTCGATGGAGAGGCTAGAAAATTGTTCAAATCACTACCCAATGCCTCCATCACTACAAGAGAGCCTTGAAAGCTATTTCACCTAGAAGTGGGGAGAAAACAAGAATCATGAGTACCTCCTCACTGAGTTTAATTCCATAAGAAAAAATACAAAGGAAGATACTTTAGAATTTATCAAAGGATTCAATAAGCAGTTCAATAACCTGCCAGCCGACTTAAAGCCTCCCCCATCTGTAGTTCATGTGGTTTTCTTTGGAACCTTTAACTCCAATGTTGGCTTTACCCTAAGAGAAATGAAGTCTACCACTCTAGATCAACTTCAGATCAATGCTTTCGAAGTGGAATCAAATCTGGCCTCGGTAAGGAGGTCAAGGGAAAATAAAGAATGTATTGAACCCAAAAGAGGAAAAGAAGCAACCTCCTCTGGTCAAGATGGATAATCATTAGACCCAAAGTGGGACGATCTGGAAAAACTCATCAAGATTTTATCACAAAAGGTTGGAAAGCTAAAAATCGAGAAGAAGAACCTCTCCAGGCAAAATTCTCAAGTCAAAAACTGGGGCAATAACCCACAAAATAGAAGGCCTACACTACAACTAATTCCAAGGGAAAGAAAGGAGCAACTTGATTAGATTCCTCATCCCTTATACTTGGAAGATGGTCCCGATGAACAATCGTCAGATACACAAGAGATGCAAGGAAATATATATGTTGGTTTTGCTGAAGAAGAACACAAGAATATGGCTCACTAGGGGGCAAGTCATCATAGAGAAGCAACAATAGAGGAGGAAAATATCGATTATTATTGCAAAAAGTTTGCAAAGTTCATGCAAACACAACCACAGTGTAAGTATAATCTAAGATCTTCAAAGAAGAGGACGAGAGAACTAGAACAACAAGAGGAAGTTACTAACCAAGTGGTTCCTCTAACACTAGACAAAGGGAAAGGTAAGCTCCATCCTAACCCACCCAAGATAGGAGTCTCTGCAAATAAGGAGAGCAATGGTCCTAAGGGGCACATAAAAAAGGAGGCACCTATTATGCTGACAACTACTAGTGGGAAGGGAGAAAGAATAGATCCAGGAGATACCGTTAAGGGACTTTTGAGGTCCAAAATGGGCCTCCTAAGAGAAATGTACAATAAAAATAAACTTTATAAGAATGAGTAGGATTCAAGATGATGATGTCAACCATGGGGGATGCTTCACCATTTTTTGAATAAAAAATTAAAAATAATAAACAATAATAAAATAATAAAACTAGTTTTTCAACTCATATTTTAAACTTATCTCCATAAGGTTTTATTCAAATATCGAGTAGGAGTACTCGTTGGATGAAAAATTTAATTTCTCATCCAAGGAGTACCCATGTTGCATACTTTCAATGGACCCTCCTACATGAAAAATGAGAAATACATGAAAACACGTGATTGTAATCATGTTTTTCATGTATTTCTCATTTTTCATTTAGTAGAGTCCATCAAAAGTATGCAGCATGGGTACTCCTTGGATGAGGAATCAAATTTTGCATCCAATGAGTGTTTCTGCTCAAAATTTGACTAAACCCATAGAGAGATAAGTTGAAAATACAAGTTGAAAATAGTTTTTTTTCTTTTCTCCCTCTAAAATTTGAATCTTTGATGATGTAATATAATCTTATTTTATTATTCCCACTATTATTTTATAATTTTCTTAGGAAACCCATTTTAGACCTCAAAATCAACCTAATGCAGAAAAGGCCCAACATACATTCAATCTCCAGAAGGAGCTAGAAAAAGTTAAAATCCATGTTCCTTTGACTGAGCTTCTAAAGAAACCTCATTACAAAGGACAAGTCTCCCAATTCATGCATCCAACCACCTCGAAACCATCCCATGATAGCTTGAACCTTCAAGAGGAGAGGCCCATGGTTGTTTTCGGGCTACATGTGGAAGAGTTGGATGCTTCTACTGCACCTTTCTATGTGACTTTGGTGATCCATGACCTTTTGTTACATAATTGCATGCTAGATTTCAAAGCCTCACACAACCTCATGTCACTATCAGTAATGGAACAAATGGGTTTAGAGATCACCATACCATACAAGGACTTGTACTTCTTTGACTCCAAGAGAGTAAAGTTCTTAGGCATGATAAAGGATCTGGTGGTAAACTTGGCTCAAATCCTAATGAAGAGTATGGTAATGGATATAGTGTTGGATGATATACCTCCTCACTTTAGAATTCTCTTATCCATATCTTGGGATTCGAAGGTGGGTGGCTCTATCAAGCTAGATCTAACTTATGCCACCATCCCCACTTTTGGAGGTGAGAAGAGGCTATACAGAGAATCCCAATTTGCAAAAACTATGACCCCATGTTAAAATTGGAAACCAGGGTAAAACTTCATGTGGGTCATCTTATTCATGGCTGATAATATTTTTATTAGATTCTTCTCGTCGAGAGGTGTAGGATTGATATAAAGATCATCCGATTCTGATAAGTATTCATGGAGATATGAATTTATTTTGATTATGGAATAATTATCAAGCCGACCTACAACTCATGTAGGCTCAGAAGCCCAACAGTCGCATCTATTCACCCACCAACGTTGTGTATAAATATAAGACTTTTCCTCATTTGGAATCACTCATCTCATCACATCTCTCTCTCTCTCTACTGTGCAGATATGAGTCTCTTCTCTACTGCACTGAAATGGGTCTCTCTCTCTCACGCGTTTGAAGCCGGAAACTGCTGAAACTGAAGCTGCAACTGCAGAATTAAAGATTTACTTGTGAGGCCTAGAAGATCTCCTCTTTGGAACTGCATTGTAGGTTCATCTGGACCTCCTCTGAAAGCCGCAACTTCTGGTGGTGGAATGAAGTCAATCCGATGAACGATTTGCAAGATATCGACTGCCCTAGTTTGAAGCCGGAAACTACTGACGCTGAAGCTGCAACTGCAGAAGTAAAGATTGACCTTCGTGGCCTAGAAGATCTCCTCATTTTAACTACGCTGTAGTTTCATCTGAACCTCCTCTGGATGCCGAAACTTTTGGTGGTGGAATGAAGTCAATCCGACGGTCGGTTTGTGAGATATCGCCTGCCCTAGTTTGATAATGAAGCCGCTAATGCTGATGCTACTGATCTAGGGTTTGCTACTGCTGATATGAATCAGATTCATTGTACTATTTCTCTCTGCTGAATTATTGAAGATAAAATAATATTTGATCAAAGGGTTTCCCCACACATTGTGGGGTTTTTCCCTGGCTAGCCGCCACATCTTGTGTCTCTTGTCTTGGCTTGTTTTCTGTCAATCGTTTAATGCTCTATCTGCACTTTACTTTATGTACATGTGATTGCTAATCGGTGGAATATAATAAGAAAAAGAAGTAAACTATTATAAGCATAGAACATACCATAACTTAACACCCCAGCTAAAGGCTCAGAAAACTCCCCAGTGCATTGGAAGGATAGCGACATCTCCTATCCATTCCTAGAAGATGATGAGACCTTCCTAGAGGAAACATCAGTACACCTGACAGGGAAGTTAAAGCAGTTGCGAGCAAATGAAAACAAATATGGAAATTATATTTCGATGGATAAAACTCAAAATATGAGAATGGAGTTGGAATATTGTTGGTATCTCTAGAAGGCAGCATGATACCCCTCTCATTCAAGCTCGATTTTGAGGAAACCAAAAATGTGGCAAAGTATGAAGCATTTCTCTAGGGGTTACAAACAACAAGAAATATGAACATTGAATTCCTATCGGTCTATGGAAACTTTGAGCTAGTCAATAGGCAGATCCGAGACCAATGGCAAGCTAACACTCCAAGCTGAGGACATACCCAAATGAAGTGTGGGACTTAATAAAAAATTTCGTCCTGGCCTTTAACATCCAGTTTATGTCCAAGGAAGAAAACATGATGGTTGACCCTCTTGCAGTAGCTACAAGCACTTTCAGTGCCCCACATAATCCACTCCTTAGATATGAGATAGAAGTCAGCCATAGGCCTTCAATACCTTATAATGTCAAACACTGACAGGCATTAAAAGATGATGAGTAGGTGAAAATATTCATAGAAGTTGTTGGGGAGTTTTCCCACTCCACCATCGATCAAGAAGAAGAAGAAGTAGAACAAGAAGCCACTTCGTGGATGTACACAGTGGTTGGGAAAAAAAATTGTAACTAAAATGGAACACCATCTCTCATGGACTTGTTCCACTAGAAAGACATTTCAATAATGATGACATAGCTTCTAAACAAATGGCCCCAGAGAAGGATGACCAAGTTGAAGACTACAACATCATATCAGAGCAGGAACACCAGATGATCAGTTTGTCTAAAGGAATCCCCTGGCAATACAAACAAAGGTATTTAGATCTATTAAAAACTTGCAAATATGTATTTTCTTGGTCTTATAAGGATTTGAAATCATTTGATACTAATATATTTCAACATAAGATTCCTCTGAAGAGTTGAATAAATCCATGCAAATAGAAACTTAGACAAATAAATCCACTCTTACTCCCCTACATTGAAAAATAGTTAAGGAGGTTGTTACAGGCCAAGATCATAGTACCTTTAAGATACTCCGACTGGGTAATTTGGTCTCGGTCCAAGAAAAGAACGGAGAGATAACACCATGTGTGGACTTCCGAAATTTAAACAGTTCATCTCTAAAAGATAACTACCCTCTACCCAAGATTGATAATATATTGCAGAAGGTGGTGGGTGCATCATAGAATGCCTATGATGGGCAGATTCTCTAGATATAACCAAGTGGTAGTCCACCCTAAGGACCAGAAAAATACTACTTTCATGACCCTGTGGGGAACATTCATGTACGTCCACATGCCATTTAGGTTGATAAATGCATGGGCCACATTTCAGAGAGCTATGGACATAGATTTCATATGAGAGCAAGATAAATTTGTGGTAGTATACTTAGATGACATCACAATATTTTCTAAGGTTGATGAAGAGCATCTCCTCCATTTGAAGCTCACCTTTGATAAGTGCAGGAGGTATGGCCTCTCTTTGAATCCTAATAAATCTCAGTTCTCCCTGAGTGAGGGGAAGGTGCTTGGACACATAGTAGCACAGGAAGGAGTAAACATTGATCCTAAATGAGTCAAGGCAATCTGCCTTATTCCCTTTCCTAGAAATAAGAAAGAAGTCCAAGCCTTTTTGGGGAGGATAAATTTCTTAAGGTGATTCATACCCAACTATGTTGAGATAGTCAAAGGTATCACAAACATGCTTAAGAAGGAGAATGAAGTTAAGTGGAGCTCTGTCCTCCATGATTCTTTCACTAGGATCAAATAATATTTAGCTAAGGCCCCAATGCTAGTCATCCCTGACTATTCTATGCCTTTCTACATCTTTTCTTTTGCCTCTCCACATACCATTGTTGTTGTTCTATTACAAAAAATAAAGAAGGTTACGAGTAACCCATTGCCTTTTTTAGCAAAGTTTGAGGGGATGATATGCTGAAGTATAATATATTGGAGAAGTAGGCCTATGCACTGGTCAAGGTGTTGAAGTAATTTCGTATGTATGTGCTGCAATCGAGAATCACAACGTTCATCCCAATGACTGTAGTCAAGGAAATTCTGGTGTAGGGAGACAGTGAAGGAAAGAGGGGCAGGTGGATAGATAAAGTACAAGAATATAAGCTAGAAATAAAGCCTACCAAGCTCATCAAGGACCAGGGTTGGCCAAGATTTTATCTGAATCCAACTACCAAGCTCTAGAGATAAGGCTGATCACAGAGGAAGGTAGACTAGAGGATCACTAGAGTGGAATTAAAACAAATTAGGAGAATATATATGCCAAATATGAGGCATCACTTAGGCATAAGAACATTATTCATTACCTATTATTCCTAATATGCCCATTAGGATTGGATAGATATAAATACTAAAGTCTGAGATTGCGGGAACATAAATACATTATATCCAACTGACTTCTCTACTGGAAGGACACAATGGGGGTACTAATGCTATGTTTGGTTGAGGGAGAAATCCATGAAGTGATCGAGGATTTCCATGGGGGGGGTTTGTGGAGGACACTACAGTTGGAAGGAAACAACACATAAAATCCTCAAGGAAGGATTTTACTAGCCCATGCTATTTGGAGATGTTTATTCTAAGGTCAGGTCATCCCAAAAATGCCAGTTGTTTGCTAAAAGACAGAAGTTTGTTCCTCTCCTCCTGATTCTTGTGCATGTAGAGGAGCATTTTAGATAGTGGGGATTGCAATTCATTGGTGAAATAAGCCCACCATCTAGTGGACAACACAAATGAATTTTAATAGCCACTCACTATTTCACCAAGTGATTAGAGGCTATCCCAACTATAAATTCTACTGACTCAGTGGTGGTAAAATTCATGAAAGAGAACAAACTATCCTGCTTTGGGTGTCCTTTTAAAATCATCACTAATAATGCACAGGTCTTCAAATCTACCAAGTTCACCAGATTTTTCCATAAATTCCATAACATTATTGGGAAATCCACTACATACTACCCTCAAGGCAATGGCTTGGCTGGGTCTTCTAATAAAACTATGGTGACGGTTCTAAAGAAGACCATCGCTAAAAATCAAAGGAACTAGGACTCCCAACTGAAGTTTGCTTTGTGAGCTAACCATGTAATTATGAAACGATCCACTGGGAAATCACCTTTTTAGCTAGTATATGTCAAGTTTGTTTTCTTCCCGGTCCAATTAGCAATGCGAGTAGCTAAGTTTCTACAAGAAGATGAGGAAGAGCCAATCACCTTGACTATAAGGATAAATTAGCTGGTAAAGCTTCATGAGTCCAGAGAGTAGGTGGTGACCAAATTGTCAAACTACCAGCAAAGGATGAAACCTTTGTTTGACAAGAAGGCTAAGGACAGACCTCCTCAACAAGGATATTTAGCTCTCAGGTGGGATGTCTGACGAGAATACAAAGGAATGCATGGGAAATTTTATCAGCTATGGTTCGGTCCCTTCAAGATTATAGAAGAAAGGGGAAACAACACTTACATTCTTAAAAACTTGGATGGTGAACTGCTAGAACTGCTTGCAAATGGTTAGTTCCTAAAATTTTATTTTCAAAATTAGAGATATTTGTCTCTTGCTCATTGTAAATATCAGGTGTGTGTGTGTTGAAATTGTTATTTGAATTTTTCAATTTATTATAAAAAAAAAGTCCTTTACACATAATTATATTTTGTTTAAGAATAACTCCATGCCCAATGGAAGGAAAGACAACTAGTCGATAGGTCCTTAACACCTTTCCAGCAAGGCACTGTCCCCATTTGGAGCCAGTGTTGTCACTCACTACATTTTGGGTTCCATTTGGCGAAGGTTTCCCAAGAGCAGTGAAGTTTGGAGCCACTTTCCCAAGCCACAAAAGATCTCAAAGATTGATCACACCCCTCAAGTGCCTAGTGTTCAGAAAGACCTTTTCAATGTTATATAGAAGTCCTAAATAGGACACCTGGATCAAAAGTTAGAGCTTGTTGAAAATTTCCTTGGAAAGCCTCAGAAACCTAGAAAATGGCTATGTATGAGGGAAGTACTACAATCCTGCATCCCTCATCCTAACAACCTCGTAGTCCCTCAATCATAGAAAAATCCAAAGACCTTGCAGGGGCCGATTTGTAATATAGTGTTGCATTACTACGGAAGGGTTGAAAAGAGTTAACAAAGGAAAGCATGGAAAAACAAAGGTTGGGTTCCCCCTTCTCTCTCCTCCACGTGGCGCAACCCCACAGTCTCGCAACCCTGCATCTCGATGATCCCACAGTCTCGCAGCTCGGCATATTGGTAGATCGGCAGGGTCTAAACTTAAAAGACCTTGCGGGGGTTAATTATGCAGTGTAATATAACATCGCTAGGGAAGGTAGAAAAATTTTAACAAAGGGAGCATGGAACAAAACAAGAGCGGGATAACCCACTTCTCTCTCCTCCACATAGCATAACCCCACACTCCCACAACCCCGCATCCTAGTGACCTCTCAGTCCCGCAGTCATAGAAAAATTGAAAGACCATGCAGGGGCCGATTTATGATATAGTTTTACATCATCGGTGAAGGGTTGAAAAGAGTTAAAAAATGAAAGCATGGAAAAAGAAAGGTCGGGATGCCCCCTTATCTCTCCTCCACAAGGTGCAATCCCAAGCTCTCACCATCCTGCAATATTGTCGGATCGATGAGGTTTTCATTCCAAGACCATGTGTGGGCTGATTCTACAGTATAGCGTAAAAGTTACGAGAAAGGCTGAAATTCATTAACAAAGGAAATGCCTACCAAACCAACACGGGCAATCCTCTTTCTCTCTCCTCCATGTGGTAGTACAGAGGGTGATATTTTCGTACAGGAGACACGTGTCACTCATTTTCAACATTTTCACAGGTGAAATGGGGCCATTCCTTGGTACCACGCGGTAGTGATGATGTCACCCAGTAGATCAACGATCACAATTGTTAAGGGGAAAAGCTAAAGGTAAAAGGCCATCAAGCACTAGGATGTGGGATTCCAAATAACATAGGGAAAAGGCCCCCCTGGATGTGATAAGTTATTACGACATGATCTATAAGGATCCTACATCTAGACTGTTAGCCTGGGCTAAGGAAAAAGGTAAATGTTCCCCCTCCCCTGTAGTGTGCAATCCCACACTCTCACCATCCTGCAATATTGTCGGATCGATGAGGTTTTCATTCCAAGACCATGTGTGGGCTGATTCTACAGTATAGCGTAAAAGTTACGAGAAAGGTTGAAATTCATTAACAAAGGAAATTCCTACCAAACCAACATAGGCAATCCTCTTTCTCTCTCCTCCATGTGGTAGTACAGAGGGTGATATTGTCGTACAGGAGACACATGTCACTCATTTTCAACATTTTCACAGGTGAAATGGGGCCATTCCTTGGTACCACGTGGTAGTGATGATGTCACCCAGTAGATCAACGATCACAACTGTTAAGGGGAAAAGCTAAAGGTAAAAGGCCATCAAGCACTAGGATGTGGGATTCCAAGTAACATAGGGAAAAGCCACCCTGGATGTGATAAGTTATTACGACATGATCTATAAGGATCCTACATCTAGACTGTTAGCCTGGGCTAAGGAAAAAGGTAAATGTTCCCCCTCCCCTGTAGTGCGATTGCGATGTCTTAGGTGGGTCTGACTTTACAGATCAGCTATCACAAGTGTCTGGGGAAGAAGCTTAAGGAAAAATCATAGTAAATCACTGATATGCAAGGTTTTTTGTACAAAGGAAAAGGCTACCAGACACTATTCTGAAGGGATTAGCACCTAAGGGCTAAGCCCCTAGTTCTAGCCTCTGTTCATATGAGGAAAGCCACACAAGGGGCTATAATAAGGGGGGGCTAAAGAGGAAATAAAAAATTCTCATTTTGCTTGTTTTATAGGAAAAAATCTTGTGCTTGTGAGACTGTGATGTTACACTGGAATTTGTATCACCCACTACATCAAGGAACCAATAGTGTAGTACAAAGGTTTAATGGGTAGACGGGATGACAGCTAGAAGACTTAAATGGAGCATGGCGCAACATTGGAGAAATACACAGGACTGAGGAAGACTAATGGTTCAACATGGATCCCCATCCCTCTACACAAAAAAAGATCGCCACGATGGGCACTTACATTTGACCCAACCCTTGCTTTACAGAACAAGGCATCGTAGTAGTAAAGGTAGAAGCGGCAGGGTTGGTTGAGTAGCATAAGAGGCCATATCATGAACAAATTACAGTATGAGTTAGAGGCGATCACAATATGGACACAAAGGCTTTCATTTACTTTTATGTCTCATTATTTACTTATTTTAGTCCTATAACATGCCTTCCTTCCAAGGAGACATTTAATTCTATAATATTTTTGGGCCATAGAGTCATTCATGACTGATACAACTAGTTGACCAAACAGCTGAATCTAGACCATAAATATTTTTGTTGTAATGTATGTTCTTGCTCCCATCTCTAGATAAATAGGGGAAAGTAAGACTTAGAAAAGGTTCAAAAGTTCTATAGAAAAAACTACACGCTATTGTCAGATTGTATCTCTTTGTAATACAGATCGTTTTTAGAATATCAAGGAAATGGTGGTTATTACCCCTTCAAGTATTACAGTATGTGCTCTCTTTGTCAAACTCATTTTTATATTCATGCTTCTTCCCTGAATTCATGCAATTATAGTTACTAGAAATGTTTCAAGCTCCATCAAAGATTCATCAGTATCTACATGTTAATGCAAATGTCTCTAACTGTTTCATAGATTCATTTTCTCAACATTGTTTATGAATATGTCTGTGTGTACTATTGAAATTATATATTTAATCTGAAACACATGAATCATATCTTTCAGCTCCTCCTCCATTCATTATTTTTTCTTGTAACTCAAATAAGTGTAGAAATCCTTAATGCGTCAAGATTTATGTTTTAAGTGTAGAACGTTTGAAGCCTTATACTCTATATGATGAGTTGCTGCTTCTCTTTGTCCTCTCTCATATTCTCTGCAAAATCTTATTAATTTGTAAGACCTTGAAACAATCAGCCTCCACTATTTGTATGCTTATTTATGAGATCTGAACCCATGAAGAAGTACCTGAAATCCATTTATATATAATATATATATATATATAATATAATATAATATAATATAATTGATATCTCCAGCTTCCTGTAAATCATTTGAGACACACCAATCTAGATGTTCCCATGCACTAGTCTTGTAGGAAATCCAAGGTTGTCTTTGGGAGCTACAACATCATTAGTGAAAATTTTTGGAGGTTTAGGCTAGAGTCGTGTTCCAACATTGTTAAACATAGGATTTTTCGTTATTTTCCAGCATTATATCCCTGGGGTGAAATCACGTTCCATGTACGGAAGTGTATAGGACCGTTCTAGAGTAATTTCGGGTATATCAGAGGTGCTCCGCTCATGGTAAGTATATGGGAACGCTCTCATCAAGCATTTACATATTAGACAACACTAATACAGACTACATTCCCTTGTATTGTTGTGTATATTTTGGGAGTCCCCAATAGGTTGCTCATTCCACAGGTAACCAAGTCTTTCACCTTGTATACCATGATACCCTGAACACAACCTTTAGGGAGATTGGTTGTCATATGTTAAGTCCTTGGTTCACCATGGCATATATTTTAGTTCATGGTTTCTTGGTAAACCCTCATGCCTATTTTACCCCTTTTTGATTTATTTCTTTTCGTTAATTTCGAAAATCAATCGACCACGGAATAACATCATACCCATGAAACAAAACCTCCTTTTGTCCTCAACATTAATGGTTAATTGTAAAATCGTAATTGAGCCCAAAGGATTCACCAACACATATTAGTAATTGATTTTTTGAAAAGACATCGTGGTAGAACCAGAAGGAGTCCAAAAAAAGACCCTGAATATCTATGGAGATGCTAATGTACCTGATTCACCTAGAGTTGTAGGTTCTGATAGTGTTGAGCCTAAATCCCTTGAAAACTAAGGTGCTGAACTTGGTCTTGTCCTAAGAGTCCAACCCCTTGCTTCCCTACCACTGACAGAGTTGGTAGGCTCATCCCAGGACTCTCCTCTGGCTATTCCTCAACCTACATTAGAGTTCTTGCTTTTTCCTCCTAATCCACTCATTTAATCAAACCTTGTGACTTATCACCTCCCTATCCATATAGTTCTTTTGATATTTCCAATATACCTTTGAGTCCTTCTCCCAGAGCGACTCGAGCTCCCAATTGAGAATTGTTCCCAACCATGGAAATATAAGGTGATAAGCCACCTGTAGGACCAACACCACAGGATTCTCCTGTAAAAATTTCTAGAACTCATATTCCAAGTACAAAGATTGATCCTATATTACTTCTTGCTCTTGAAAACTTCCCTTATTTTTCCACTCCCTGCTACCCGACGAGTGGGCCAAGTACACCTTCGACTTATAGTTCACCCTTAGTTCCACTAGGTTATAATTATCTTGGAGATGCTTTTTTCTGACAATTCTGGTGCAACTTCACTGTTTCATAATCCTATTTGGTCATTTGGTGTCACTACTACTAACATCTAGTTTGTTCCAAAAATGTCGGTAACTACATAGACCCCTACCCAACCTACAATGTCGGTAAGTGAAACACATGTCCCTATTAATCTTTCTTCTCCTCCTAATATATCCACAGTAACTGTGGTCCCAATGTGAGTGGATAGCCTACAAATTCATTCGTGCCACTATCTAGGGGTAAACTACCTCTGCCTTACATACCTCTTGTTTCTAGTAGAAATGATGTACCCCTCCTCCCACATCGGGGGAAAGTCAACCTATTGGTGTTGTTTTTGACCCAGGTGTAATGTGAGTTCCACTTGTATTAGGTAACGTCACGGGGACCCATTTACAAGGTCACCAAGTCCCTTTGACTCAAACCTCCTGCCAACAACCATATATTCCTATTGGCTCTCAACAACTCCAAAATCCACTCTCAGTAGTTCCTCCTTATCAGCAGGCAAGTCCTCAAACACAGTATGGTCCTCAACTTTAGTATGGTCCTAAAATGTAATATGCTTATGGGACTGGCAATCCTGCTCTATGACCACAAATTCTTATCCAATGATAATATGACCTTACCCACAACAACAACTACAGGTTTCTCACCCCTAATTGTAGCCACAGGTTTCCTACCAGTCCCAACAGGGACATTACCAGTAACCATAGCCATAAGTTCCATCCCAACCCCAACAGAAACCTTACTTGCAACCGTAGCCACTGGTTTCCTACCAATCCCAATAGGGACTTTACCAACAGACACCGTTGCAGGTTCCCTTGTAATCACAATAGGGACCTTACCAACAACTGCCACCACAGTCGCAACAGATGCAACATGGACTTTACCAACAATAGTATGGCCAGTTTTCTTCGTAGGCTTCATACATCCAATACAGTTACTAGACTCCGTATGGTAAACCTCCTTATGGTCAATCTCCATATGGTTAACCTCCTTATTTTCAACCTCCATATGGTCAACCTCCTTATGGTCAACTACCTTATAGACAAAACCCACCATAGTGGGAGTAAACCCAAACTTAACAAGGTTGGAATACTCATTTTGTTACATACCAAAGACCTTACACTCCATATAATCCAAAACTTCCATTATTAGCGACATTGGAATTGTTGGATGTGTCATGCCTTATAAATGATCCAATACTTCACTCACCGTATTGGCCTCTAGTACCAACTAAAATACCTAGCGATTGTCCTAATTTCTAACATAAATCTGGAGAATACACTCAAGAACATGTTATGAATTACCACCTTTAGTGTTCCTCTAACTCTTGGGTTGATGATTCAATCCAGTTAAATCTTTTCCCACATACTTTGAAGGGCGCCACCGCTAAATGGTACATCGAGCTCCTTCGGGGTACTTTCCAAGACTTCAACTCTCTAGCTATGGATTTCCTCACTCATTTCCAATTGTATGTCTGATACGAGACTAGAACCCATCTCTTAACGTATTTGCAACAGATGACCTCCACTCATATCTCCAATCATATCCATGAATGGATACGTAAATGTCATCTCATAAAATTTGACATCCCGGATCATATTTTGACTTGTTATACTCTTAACCTACAAGACGATACTAGAATACCAAATATGCGAAGAAATACACCCAGAACATAGAACAATGAGAAATAACAGCAAGTATTTTATTATTCAAAAAGTAATGTTCACTTGCCTCTTCGAGAGGGCAACCTCCAATAGAGCAGAGCTCAATACAAAAAAATACACGTTGCTCCTCGAGGGGAGTCTCTATCCTTTATATAGGATTCATACATGCAATACCATGGTTCTTATTAATACCATCTATCTAATACCATGGCCCATTTGTAACTAACTGTGGTCCCTTCATTAAATGTGGGTTAACCACTTACAATTATTAATATGGGCTTTATTGACTCTTTACTTAACTATAACTATGACTTGATCCTATTACATAAATAAGGGGGTTAGGATAGGACCCTAACATGCCCTCCCCCATAAGAATAGCCTTGTCCTCAAGGCTGAAGCTGTGGAAACTACTGAAGAATAGTGGCTGGTTCCTAGGTTGCATCTTCCAGAGAGGTATCTTTCCACTTGATGAGGACTTTCTTGATCATGCGACCATGTAGGTTCCGTTCTTGTGTGTCAAGAACCTGTTCAGGTTGGAGCCAGATTGACCCTTCTTCATCTAGTTCAGGTAGACTGGTTGAATTCTGCAATTGTTCCCAATCACTTTCTTGAGGCATGAGACATGGAAGACTAGATGGATTTTTTCATTGGGTGACAAAGCTAGCTTGTAGGAAACTTCTCCAATGTGATGAAGTACTTGATAAGGTCCATAGAATTTTGGAGATAGTTTCTGACAACCCTTGGATTTGAGTGATGTGTGTTTATATGGTTGTAGCCTCAAAAATTCCAAAACCCCTTTTTGAAATTAGCATTCTGAGTGATGTTGATCTACCCAATGCTTCATGCGGTTTTGAGCTTGATGAAGATTCTCTCTAATGTGGGCCAACATGGTTGTGCGGTTTTGTAGGAAATGATCTACTGCTTGTACCTTCGAGCATCCCTTGATATAAGAAGTAAGGGAAGGAGGGAGTTGACCATAAACTTCTTCATATGGAGTCATTTTTGTGGTGGCATGATAGTTCGTGTCATACCACCATTCAGCTAGGGGTAACCATTGTACCCAGAGATGTTGCTTTTCTGAAGTGAAACACCTAAGGTAGGTTTCCAAACATTTTTTGACTACTTTAGTTTGACCATCAATTTGTGGATGATATGAAGTACTGAGTTTTTGTTGGGTACCTTGTAGCCTGAAAAGTTCCTGCCAAAAGTTACTGGTGAAGGCTGGGTCACGATCAGACACAATGGAAGTGGGCATGCCATGCAATTTGAAGATCTTATCCATGAAAGATTGAGCGACCAAAGTCGGTGCAAAAGGGTGGGGTAGGGAAAAAAATGAGCATACTTAGAAAGTCTATCCACAACCACCATGATGACTGACTTGTTTCCTAACTTTGGAATACCCATAATGAAATCCATAGAAACCTCCATTCAGATTGAGGCTGGGATGGGCAATGGCTATAATGTGCTTGGGTATTTGAATGTTTCTCCTTTGTGGCACTGACAGAAGTCGCATTTAGCTACAAAAGTAAGAATGTCTTTTTTCATTCTTGTCTAAAAAAATGATGTTCGCATGCGAGCGTACATCTTCTGAAAGCCTGAATGTCCTGTAGTGGGATATGAGTGCAACTCTACGAAAATGTGGCTTTTGAGGGTGGATGTTGGTGATATTATGACTATATCCTTGTAGCAAAGAATCTCATCCTGCCACGAGTAGCCCACTGTGGAATTTGGATCCGCTTGAATTGATTAATAAGTTGGGAGAGCCAGGGATGTGAAAACCATTCCTTGCGAGCCTATTCAATCCATTCTAGAATGGGAAGGGAAATTGTGAGCAGTGTACTTTCCTCCTCAAATTGGCGGGATAATGCATCTGCTACAATATTTTCACACCCTTTATTTAAATGATCTCATAATCATATCACAACATTTTGGAAAACCATTTATTTTGTTGTGGTGAGGATAGGCGTTGCTCCAAAAAATATCTAAGGCTTTGATGGTCTGTGTGGATTTGGAAACATCACCCCAATAAGTATGGTCGCCAGGTATCTACTGCATGTAAGATGGCCATCATCTCCTTCTCATAGGTACATTGTCCTAGATTCTTCCCACTTAGTTGTTGGTTCTGAAGGCCAAGGGTCGACCTTCCTGGATTAAGACCACCCCAATACCCATACTCAAAGCATCATATTCAATCATAAAAGATTTGGTGAAGTTGGTAGTGCTAAGACTGGAGTGGAACACATGGCATGTTTGAGAGCTATAAAGGCCTGTTGTGCTTCATCATTCTAGGGGAATGATTTTTTCTTGAGGAGTTGAGTGAGGGGCCTAGCAATGCGACCATAATTGTAGACAAATTTGCAATAGTAGCCTGTGAGACCCAAAAATCCTCTCAGGCTCTTCAAGGTCTTAGGTTGAGGCCAATCTTGCATTTCCTGGAACTTTTTAGGGTCCACCCTGATACCTTCATGCCCCACAATGTGGCCCAAATACTCAACTTCTTCCATGCCAAAAGAACACTTGGACATCTTGACAAATAATTTATTCTTGTGGAGTAGTTGCAGGAGCAGATCTACATGTTGAAGATGTGCGGCCTAGGTGCGACTGTAGATGAGGATGTCATCAAAGAAAACAAGGACAAATTTTCTGAGATATGGTTTGAGCAGGTGGTTCATAAGGCTCTGAAAATTGGATGGGGCATTACAAAGACCGAATGGCATGACCAAGAACTCATAATGGCCTTCATGAGTTCGGAAAGCAATCTTTGGAATGTCTACTTCTTTCATGCGAATTTGCTGGTAGCCTGAGCAAAGGTCGAGCTTAGTAAAGAATTGAGCCCCATTTAGTTCATCCAGCAAATCATCGACAACTAGGATGGGAAATTTATCTTTGACTGTCAACTTATTAAGGGCCCTAAAGTCTGTACATATACACCATTCCCCATATTTCTTGAGCACCATGACCATCGACGATGAATAAGGACTAATGTTGGGACGAATGACGCCTGCTTCCAAGAATTTGTTGATTATTTTTTCTATTTCATTCTTTTGGGTGAACGGATATCTATATGGGTGCACATTTGATTGTTGGGCCCCTAGGACCAAAGTAATGTTATGATCTTGTTCCCCTATCGAGGGTGGAAGCTCATGAGGCTTGTCAAAGACTAGCAGATGGTTGTTTAAGATAAGGTGCATCTCAGGATGAATATGAAGAAAATTGGGTTCGAAGGCCTAGATGGCATTAAATTGAGCTATAACTCCATGGTGGCCCTTTTTTAACAATTTTTCCATCCAATGTGAGCTGATGATAGAGGGAGCTCCCGTCTGGAGTCTGTGGAGGGTATGTGTGTGGTTGTTATGCTTAAAGCTCATCTATAACTCCTGGAAATCCATTGTGATTGGGCCAAGTGTGCGAAGACATTTAGCACCAAGGACAATGTTGCACCCTCCCATGTGTATGGAAAATATGTGGGTCTTTAACTGATAATCCCTGATTTGAAGTTTGACATTCTCACAGCGCCCTTCACATTTCGTTGTTCCCCCATCAGCAATTTGGACCTGGAAGTTAGAAACTGCTCGGACAAAACAATGCACTACTTCCGCAACTCTTTGATGGATAAAATTATGTGTACTTCCACTATCAATCAAGACTACTACTGGGCGATGCTTAATAAAACCTCTGATTTTTAGAGTTTGAGGCAAAGAAATCCCTGCCAAAGCATGCAACAAGATAACTGGTTCTTCAGGTACATTGTCCTGCTGGTTGTCCTCTTCTTCCTCCTCTGGTTACTCAAGTGGCAGGGCTTCCTCCGATGAACTGTGATCAGTAGCATCAAATTGAAAGAATTTTGGCTCCTTGCTTTTATGCCCAGGGGAGTATTACTCATCACAGTAGTAACACAATCCTTGCTTTCTTCTTTCTGCCATTTTGCTGGTGAAACCTTTTGAACCTTGAGTGTTTGGGTAGTGCTTTGAGCCCGTGCGGGGCGACCCTTGGCAATGAAATTTGGGTGATTTGACTAGGTCACTAACACACGTTTGACTTCATGAGCTATCCTACAAGCATGCAACCATGAGCTAGGGTGGTGCAGTCATACGTGGGCTTGTATGACTTCTTTGAGACCACTTACAAAACATTCCATGTAGAACTCATCATGTAGACCTCCAGTGTAGAAAGCTAAGGCTTCAAAGGCTGCAATATATTCATTCATTGTTCCTGTCTGTCGGAGCTTAGTGAGACGAACCAAAAAGTTAGATTCATGGTCAAAACGATCCATAAGAGCTTTTTTAAATGTCTCCCAAGTCAAGGGCCTTCCATAGCAACATTGATGCCATTGCTACCATTGCCATCTTTCATTGTCCAAGTACATGATACCCACACTAAGCTGAGTCGCATTATCCAGGATGTAATTCAGTGTGAAATATTGCTCCATTTGTTCTATACATGCGGCCGGGTGAGATCCATCAAATTTATACATGTCCAGCTTGGGTGGTCGCGGATGGGATTGTTGTTGGGTGTCAAACAAGTGAAGGGATTGGCTAGACTCACCCACATTGTTTTCATTGCCAATATATGCCTCCTTGCGTGCCTCCACCTTGCCCATAGAGAGTGTTGCATTTAAGTTCTACAGTTGCGCCACGACCTCTTTCAAGGTTGATTCAAGGTTGTCCATCCTCTCATTCGCCATATCTTGAGCTCTAGTTTGTACCATGCACCAAGCCGATGCACTTGAAATTTGAGACTGCCCGAATTTTTTGGTGCTAACAATTGAATGGTACAACCTTTCTCAACTCGTCATCCTGATTCTTATGGGCTAAGCCACCAATAAGCACCCCGAGGGGGTCTCAGACTTCTTTTTTTACTCCGAACGAAGTTTTACTCGCTTACGAATACTACAGTAGCTGAATCCCAGAAATGTCAATGTTGCCAACTGTCCTGTGAAAATCGTGCCCAGGTACAAGAACCCACACACTACTCAGATATGGATGGTGGATCTGATGGATCTGAGAGATTGGAATGGTTGATTTGATAGCTTTGAATGGTAGAACTGGTTGCTACTACGGATTTGATGGATCTAATAGATCTAAATGCCTATTCTGATAGATCTGAATGTCATAATTGATTGCTACTGTTGCGACAAAACCCCACTTGCGAGATCTGATCTGGCAAAGATTATGTGTGAGAGATAGAGAAGGGAACTATGGTCTCTAGGAGTGTCAGGTGCTATAGATCGCAATATACATAAGGGTCTGACAGTAGTACTCGGCCCAATTTTTCAGGGCACTAACCAAGGAGGATCAATCGTACCCTTAGCCATACAACCTGACTACCCTATCGTACGTGTGAGTAATCTCTCCGAGTGTTGTTCTCGGTGTACTGTAGCAGCAAGACAGCCGACGGTTTATCTATGGTGCGGTTTCAAGTGAGCTAAGGGGCTTCCCAGAGGGTACTTGGAAGACAGTACATGTGCAGTTCTGTATAATGTGCTACTACTTGAAGGGGTACCCATTGGGGGCAACCTCTAGAAAGCAATGTTCACTTGCCTCTTCGAGGGGGCAACCTCCAATAGAGTAGAGATCAATACAAAATAAGACACGATGCTCCTCGAGGGGAGTCTCTATCCTTTATATAGGATTCATACATGCAATACCATGGGGCAATACCATGGTTCTTTTTATCCATCTATCTAATACCATGGCCCATTTGCAACTAACTGTGGTCCCTTCATTAAATGTGGGTTAACCACTTACAATTATTAATATGGGCTTTATTGACTCTTTACTTGACTAAAACTATGACTCGATCCTATTACATAAATAAGGGGGTTAGGGTGGAACCCTAACAGACTGAATGGTTTACTAAATCATTCATTCCCCCCATCTCTAAAGATATAGACATGGGTGGTTGTGTGACCGAGGAACAAGCCATCGCCTGTACCCAGTATTTGGATCTTGTCTATTCACAATATAGCACATTGTATTAACTCCTAGCCAGTGCCTAACAAAATTCAAGTAGTCATGCATTTTCCACACCCATAGATACACCACCCATTGATGGTATCATTGGATCTATGGCCCAGTAGTCTAGTATTACCACAACTACTTCTACGAAACCTAAATCTACTCAAGCAGCTACTAACTTTAATATTGGAGACAACTCAAAGAATCCTAGTAAACCCTTAGAGGTAAATGTTGTTTAGTGTACTACAGCATAAAAATCCTCGAAAGGAAAGAAGAAGGGTAAAGGAAAAGCTAAGTAGGATACCCCCAAACAAGATTCCCAAAAACTATCAACTAAGGATTCATCAAAGTGAAAGACTAAATATCCTTGCCTTATTTGTGATGAAGATCATTATACTAAGGATTTCCCCTAATGTGCCATTGTAAGTCATCTTTTGAAAGGCACCACAAGGATGCTAGCTATGCTCAAGGAACCTTTCCCATCTCAATAGATGCAAACGGTAGACCAACCCCATGCTCAGACCCCTGGAAGCTCTCAAGTGTTCATGAGTGACTCAAAACCTATTTTCATAGCCACTAGATCAAACTATTATCCAGCTCCTAGAAGACCAATGGTGGAGAAAGGTTTTACTGATATACCCCCTTCCTCTATTTCACCCAATTATGGTCCTCTCCATATCGAAAAACCTAGCATTGATTCCATAATCTAACCACAACCTAAAGGTGTTCTTCAGAAATAATTTTACAATCCCAATGCGCGAGCTGCCCAACAGTACAATATTGTAGAAGATTTGGCTCAAACACCCTCGACAATGTCAGTGTTGGAAGTCCTTCAAATCTGCCCATCTCAATAAAAGGCTTTGTTATCCATTATTGCAGGAATTGATCCCACAGATTCTAGCCTGATCACTTTTGATCTTGAAAACCATGTCCCTTGCATAACACCTCAATTGTTGTTGATGAAGGGACCTCCACATGCATTATGTCTGTATCATGTTTGAAATCCATTGGTTCCCCTCCTCTCAACCAATCCCCGAACACTTTGGAAGCTTTCTATGGTAGAGTTTTCTGACCGTATGGTATTATCAGCTCCTTACCCATTCAATTGGAAGGAAAAACTATCAATATGGAAGTAGAGGTTATTGACACAAATCTTAATTATAACATTCTACTTGGCTGAAGTTGGACTCATGCAACATTTTGTGTGGTTTCTTCTCTTTTCTATGTACTTTATTTTGCTCACCAAGGGAAAATTGTCACAGTAGACCAATTAGCCTTCTTTTCCTATGTATCTTCGACCGATAATGTACCTTATGTTGGGAAAATAAACATTCCTTATGAAAATGTCGGAGTGGATCTTTTCAAAGACTCTACCTTAATGGAAACATTTTCCCTTCCTCCTCCTACCAATGTTGTCTAAATTAACATGATCTTGTCTAGTAATGACCCTTGGATCATTCCTAACCCTGATCAGATTGATAGCTTTTGTGACATCATGCCACTTAACCCCGTCGAACAGGATTACCAAGCTATCGTTATGGCTTTCAGGGATGCATCTAAAACCAATTACCAATTGAGTTTGGTCCTAGACTTGTATTCACAAACTTCTTGGCTTGGTTCTTCAGATTTTGAAGATCCTTTGAATGAGACTTTCCCCACTGACAAAAGAATCGTTGAAATAATGTCTCTTGAAGAAACCCATGGGAATGATATTCATCATCATTCCTCTTTTCCTCCCATCCTTGATGTGATTCCTACCTATCTAGATACTTTAGTTTCCCATGCAACGACTGCTCCTTTTCAGAGTCCTATCTTAGTTCACGAGGTAGTGTCTGATGGAAATTAGGGAAACATCTCAGAAACCATGCACATCGACATCTCTTTGAAACCAAGGATAGTTGAAAACATTCACATAGGGGCCTCATTTTCTCTCGATGAGATTAAGATCTATATTACCCTTTTCAAATAATTTCAGGATGTCTTCACCTAGACTTACAAAGAAATGCCTCACATCGATCCAAGCATTGTGGTGTATGAGATCCCAACCTATCTGGATGAGAAACTTGTTCGACAATTTATCCATCTGGTGCACCCAAGGAAGTTAGCTTCCATTAAAGGTAAAGTTGAAAAACTTCTCAGAGCTACCTTTATTTACCCCATACCACTGACATATTGAGTTTCCAATATCATTTCAGTAACTAAAAAGTAGGGAATCATATGTGTCTGTGTTGATTATAGAGATATTAATCAAGCCTGTCCTAAGGATAATTACCCTACTCCCTTTATCGACCAGATTATCGATGAATGTGCTTAGAGTGAAATATTTTCCTTTCTGGATGGATTTTTTGGGTATAACGTAATTAATATCCTTCTTGGTGATCAACATAATACTACCTTTATTTGTCCTTGGGGAACTATCGCCTCTAAAAAGCTTCCTTTTAGCCTCAAAAATGTTGGTGTGACCTTACAAAGGGCCATGTATTATTCTTTCCATGATATCAAACATATTGTTAAGCCATATCTTGATGATTTACCCGCACACTCTTCTAAACGTCAACACCATCTGGCTCACCTACGAGTTAATTTTCTTCACTGCCGACACTACAATATCCAGTTAAATCCTCATAAATGTGTTTTTTGCATTGAATCTGGTGGTGTCTTCAGATTCGTAGTGTCTAGAGAAGGCATCTGAATTGATCCTCTTAAGGCGGAGTCCATTTCCAATCTACCACCGCCATCTTCATTACACTAAATTCAGAGTTTGCAAGGGAAGCAAAAATTTCTTCATCATTTCATCCCAAACTATGTTGAGATTTCCAAGGGTTTTACTCACCTTTTGAAGAAAGGGTTCCCATCAATTTGGGATTACCTTGCTTAGAAGTTCTTTGGTGCTTTAAATACCGCACTTATTAGCGCACCTTTGTTGCATCCTCCTAATTACCATCATGATTATTTCGTATACTTGGTCATTGCTGACAATAACATTGGCATGATGTTGGTTCAAGATGATGGTGATGTAAATGAGACTCGGTATGCCCATGTAGAGAAGTTGGAATTCGCAGCAGTTCATGTTGTCCAACATTTTTTCCACTACATCCTCCTATGGAAAAATCTAGTGATATCTGATTGTAACCCTATGACTTATATTTTATTTTGGTAGTTCATTGAGGGTAAATACTCCAAATGGATTGACATCCTACAAGAGTTTGACTTAGAACTTACTAAATCTAAGTCAAATAAATCACTTTTTTTTTGTTGAATTAATTTGTGATCTTCCCTCTACAGACACAACTACTGTATCTGATGATTTGATTCCTGACAAATATTTCTTCCTTATTAGCACTCATGATCCATGGTATGGAGATATCATCATATATATCTGAACTCAGGCCTTTATACCAGAGCTATCTCACTCTAAATGGCATTGAATCTTGTACCAATCCCAACACTATCGCATTATTGGGGATACCTTATACCACCTTGGTGTGGATTCAGTCCTTCAACAATGTCTGACACGTGAGGAAACTGAGAAAGCTTTGAATGATTTCCAGTCTTGATCCTCTGGCGATTATATCTCAGGATATGCCACTTCTCAAAATATCCTTTGCGCGAGTTATTTTTAGCACTCTAATTTCAAATATTTCATTATTGCAGTCCAAAAATGGCATGCATGCCAAATCTACAACCAAAAATAGTGAACACCAACCTCTCCCTTACACCTAGTTATCACGATTGGACAATTTTCCAAATGGGCATTGATTTTATGACTTGTAACCCTCACTCGGTTGAGGGGCATGGATACATCATTGTTACCATAGATTATTTCACGAAATGGGTTGACGCGATGCCTACATAGAATGATGATGGTGAAACTATTGCTTTATTACTCTTTAACCATGTCATAACTTGGTTTGGTATGATGCAAGCCATAGTCACTGATGATGGTTACCATTTTTTAAATCACATGATGAAAAAACTCATTTCTCAGTTGGGATTATGTCATGATAGCTGAACTCCATATTACCCATGGGCCAATGGCCAAGTTGAAGTTGTCAACAAAGTTTTGGTCACTATGCTTTAGTGCACCACTGGGATGCATAAAAAGAACTCGCATATCATGCCTTTTTTAGCCTTATGGGCTTCTTGAACTGCTACCAAAATGGCAACCAGATTCACAACTTTACAATTGATTTATGGTCTGGAAGCCACCCTACTTATAGAATGTGAAATCCCATCATTAAAGCTAGTTTTCAAACTACTTCCTAGTACCTCACCTAAGGAAGAAAAATTGTTTACCCAGAACATCTTGGCAAAAATCGAGACTCAAAAGAGATGAGTCAAATCTCATTATGATAAAACTGTGACCACTCATACATATGCAAAAGGTGACTTGGTCTTACTGTATGATCAAGCTAACAATAAATTAGGTGCTAGAAAGTTCGAACCCATGTGGCATGGACACTATATTATTAAACATGTATTACAGAGGGTGCATATGAGTTAGTTGACTATGATGGAAATCAGTTGTTTGAGCCCCAAAATGGGCTCTACCTTAAAATGTATTATTCTTGATTTTGCATAGATACTTTGTACATTAGTGTGTGTTTCATTAGTGTGCAGTCTTTTTGTGTGATTGTTTGTGTTTTTTCAAACATGTTTTCCTCTGCTTACTCTGTATTCCACTTGGTTTGTATATGTTGACAAACCCTCTTCCTTATGTTGGTTTTGCTGATGGCGCTTATCGTAGTAAATATAATCTATCTTCCACTAAGTGGGCACTCGTTTCTCCCAATGATGAGTTAGTGAGTTTACAGGGTATATGTTTAGGTCATAAAACTAATAACATAGTTGAATATAGTGTGATCATCGAATTCTTGTCAGAATATATTTTTCTTGGTATTAGAGTGTTACTTGTTAAATTTTATTCACAACTCATTGTTCTACAATTAAACATACACTATTTCATTAGAAACCTGAACATTTTAAGGATGTATTTGCATGTTCGTCTCTTGGAAATAAATTTTGATTACATCACATGTCAATATTTCAAGACATCTAAATACATTGATAGATACATTGGCCACTACAAGAAAAAGGGTCATTGGTGAGGGTCATTCCTATGACAGACCTTTAAGGCACGTCATCAATGTTGCATATGGTGACGGTATTTAAAAAAGTGTTGTTGTAAGTGTATATAGTGATTGTCCTTTGAGGTTTGTCACAGAAGCCATTTTCAATGACACTTTGGTGAGAGTCGTTAAAGGCTCATCACTAATTCTCTCTTTGGTAACACTTTTTGTGAGGGTCATTAAAGGCCCATCACTAATTCTCTCTTTGGTGACACTTCTAGTGATGATCTTTTATTGACCCTCACCAATGCTCTTTTTGGTTACTTTTTATGACGGTCAAAAATGTTCGTCATCATTGATCATTCCAATGAGTTTTTGATGATGCTTCAAGCCTATTATGGACCTTTAACTTCCGTCATCAATATCGCATATGGTGACGGTCTCTAAAAAAATGTTGTTGTAAGTGTATATAGTGATGGTCCTTTAAGGTTTTTCACCAAATCCATTTTCATTGACACTTTTAGTGAGGGTCGTTAAAGGTCTGCTATTAATTCTCTCTTTGGTGACACTTCTGGTTAGGGTCATTAAAGGCCCATCACTAATTCTCTCTTTGGTGACACTTTTAGTGACAATATTTTATTGACCCTCACCAATGCTATTTTGGTTACTTTTAGTGACAGTAAAAAAATGTTCATCATAATTTATCATTCCAATGCGTTTTTGATGATGCTATGTACTTGTTACTATATTTTTTTGCCAAAATATAACAATTTAAGACCATTGTTGTGGAGTATTTTTCATTATGTGTCCAAAGTCATAGTGGTTATAGTCAGTCAATTTGTTAAAAAGTAATTAGTGTGTATCATTTCCCTCAAGTCATAAGAACATAGTTTTCCTATGAGTCAACACATTATTCATCTCTATTAGGTTTATTATCTAGCAAATTTCCTTTAAATAAAGTTCCACTAGTGTGTGTAGGAACTATATTATTTAATACATAATCAAGCTATGTCAATTCTATTAATGGGAGAGACCTAGCACTCCTCAACACTCATGGCACACCTTTACATGCTTTGTAATAGTACACTAACATTCCTTGGTACTTCACATATCTTGGAACATCTTTATGCCTGGAACATCTTTCTACCTAGAACATCTTGCCATGAGTAGGATGCCCAAGCACATGTTGGCATGCCCTAGCATATCATAGCACTCCCCTATCATGTGTTGGCATGCCCTAGCATATCATAGCACTCCCCTATCATGTGTTGGCATGCCCTGTAGTCCCTAACATGCCTTGGAACACCTTGACATAATATCGCGTTGACAAACATTAGCACTTGGCACACATTGGCACTTGGCATGTATTTGAACATATTATTAGTGTGCCTAGCATGCCCCTTTTGAAAAGGACAAAGTCCTAACTTATTAAACCTCTTATGTGTTCATTTCCTAACATTTTAGCTTGGTTATTCTTTTTTTGGCTTGAAACTCCTTGATGCATATTGGCATACTCTGGCACCCTGCACATCCTAGCATGTCTTAGCACTTAGCATGCCTTGGCACTATTTGGCACATGTTAGCACACCCTGGAACTACCTAGCACATTGTATCACTTCTTGACATGCCTTTATATTCCAGGGCATGCCTTACGTGTGCCTATTATACCTTGTCACTCCCTCTTTGGCATGACATCTAGTACTCATTGACACTCCCTGACACACCCTCATATTCTTTCACTTCCATGCATTTTGACCTAGTGCTCCCTTGTGTTTTCCTAGTACTCCCTAACACTCCTCAACATGTATTGGCACTCTCTAGCACACCTTATCACTCTTCGATATGCTCTCCCACTTCATAGCATGCATCACACATCTGACGCACATTGGCACTTGGCATGTGTTGGAACTTGGCAAGTCTTAGAATGTTTGGCATGCATTGAGATGAATTGGTATTATTTGGCATGGTTTAATATTAAAGTTATTTGAGATCAATTATTGGAAACTAGATGAGAATAAATGAAGGAATATTTGGCACAGAGAATGCATTGACACCTAGCACATGGAACCTATTGGCACCTAGTGTTGGTGTGCCTAGCATGCCCCTCATGGAAAAGGTAAATTGATGAATTATTAACACTATTATATTCTCATTTCTTTGTAGTTTAACTTGTTTCTCCCTTTTGTTTCATTGATACTCCCTGGCATGCATTGTCACACCCTTGTACATCTTGGTATGCCTTAGCACTTAGCACATCTTAGCTTGTTTGACATGTCTTCATACTATTTGGCACATGTTAGAATTCCCTAGCATTCCCTAACACACCTTGGCAGTCATGACCTCACAACTAGAATTACATTTTTCCATGGCTTGGGAACCTTACATTCACTAGACCACCTTGGCACTCCCTAGTTGTCATTCCCTCTGTTATCCTCCACAATGTCCCATGCTGATGTGGAGATCAACAAAGGTAACCACAAACCAAGATTTTAGTTTGGAAGCTAGACCTACCAAAACAGAGAGGGCTCTCTCTATGAAATCACATCCAAGAGATGACTATAAAGTAAATTATTTTAGGTTAGATAGTTAGGATGAGATGGTTTTTAGAAAATTTATGGTTTTGTTGTTGGATAAGGGAGAAAAACCAGGTATCTAGGTCAGAGGATCAAAGGGTTACAAAAACAAATATATAAAGGAGCAAGGTAGCATTACTTTTGTGATGGATGTTAGGGTTTTTCAGTGTAGTGTAGTTTTTATAAGAAGCAAAAAGTATTAATGAGCATGAAACATGAATTCATTAAGAAATAAAGAAAGTAACACAATGATTTTTCCATCAAAAGAAAGCTTTATGCAAATAATCTTATTTATAAATTGTAAGGAAAACCATTGAAGAATGCATGAATGGAAATATAAGATGAATATATTTTATATAAAGCTATAACAGAGAAAAACAAACATTACAGACTTACTCCACATGAATTCCTAGATAATAGCTGCAAACTGTGTCCTTTGATTTCTATAAAATGTCCAAGTACAAACTACAATAGTTCTCTCCTCTGAAATACAACCCATTATATCACAGAGAAACGGATACATAAAGAGAAAAAAAACATCTCTCCACTCTCAGGGGTCGAATCCATGACTCTAGGAACTATTCCATGAGGTGTTCTAACCAAACCCTAATGTCTAGGGAAGTTAAGAACAACTTCTACAATTAACCTTGACTCCAACCTCTCTCATAAATGAGGTCAAATTTACCTCAAAATAGCTTACAAATACTAATAACCCATTATTTACATTTACTTTTACCTCTCACATTCATATACTTTACCCTTTTGACTTTTACCAGAGTCAAACTAGGAATTACAAAAAATTACACAGTGAAAAGTTTACAAAAATATCATAAATTTCCTAGTGCGCAGTGAGCTATTGGAGGCCATTTTTGAGTGCCTTTCTGAAGTAAAAATCCATATATGAAGCCTTTTATGGAAATTGGGAGATTTTAGATGTGTTTACAGTATTTGTGCACTCAAAAGGACCCATTTTTTGATGAGATATGGACATTCTCCCAAGGTGACTCCAGGTGCACAGCGAAAGGGAAAACGAGGGGCAGAAAGGTGTTTTTTTGGCCTTGTTTTTGCAAATTTGTCAAAAATTGAGCCCCGGAACAAGAAAGTGGGCGAATTCGTTTTGAGAGGGGGTCATAATATTTCCAAAAATTCTGAGTTTCCATCATTTTGAGACCTAAGGAAGAAGAGCAGCGTGAGCTCGCTGCGCTCCTAGACAAAAAAATTCCAAAAACACAAAATTTTCTCCAAATCATCCCAAAATTTGTTGATGAAAGGAGATTTTAGGTAAGTAAAAATCCCCTTTCATTTACAAATTTCGATCTTGAGGCCTATGGGCTATGGCCCACAAACCTATCAGAAGCATTTGTTTCAGGCCTTAAGCCTTTAAACCTGGGACCATTCAACTTAATCGATAAACAGGAATGCACAAAGAAACATGGAAACCCGACCATAACACTTAGGCCAGATTTCAAAATGATTTCACCCGCATCTATAAATTGTTGGGTCCGCTCCTCCAACCCTTTCCACAGTGCTCTCTGACCTCTACATTCTCCTATCTCCTATCTTCGATCAAATCAACTTCCACAACAATCCTCCACCATCGATCAACTCGCGCTAGATCCAATAGTTCACAAGGATTTCGGATGCACAACTTGCACGTAGAGTACCCGCTCGAAAAAGTGGTTTTCTCTCTCCACCCGAGTGCTACGTCTCCTATAATTAGTGGAATCGGAGGCCTTCCTTGAAATAAAACTTATAGCTTTTTGTCTACCTGAAATACCACTTTCACTGTTTAAAACCCACTCTTGGATATAACCACGTGCATTAATTTAATAATTAAGCAAAGCCCTTAATGACTGATTTTAGTTCTTAATCATGAAATTAACCCTTAATGCTAATTGACCCCATTTTACTATTAATACATAGAAACCCACAACCATTGAGGTTTGTGTTAAATGTGAAATTACAAAAAATACCCAATTAACTATCTAGATGTGCACATGCCGAAAGAAACAAGAGTTTGCACCAGGATTAAAATACAAATACACACTGGATCAATTTCATTAATATAATATTTGTTACAGAATCTTGGTCCTCTCGACTCAATTACAACAATGTATTGACCTATGTTTCAATCTCAAACCCTCTCTAACTCTCAAACTCTCGCTTCTCACTCAAACCTCTATCATCTCAGCTTTGTTAATCCTTTTCCATTACATTTTCTTTATTTTATGAGGCATACTCTATTCTAACTGTACTAACAACTCGATCTCTATTTTGATCAGTCTATCAATCAAATCTCTATCTTTGATCTCTATTACACACCTATGCCAACAACTTAGCCTTAGTCTAAAATAAGATAATTTCCTAACTATTACAATAATGAAGTAAAACTCATCTTCGAGAGATCCAACCATCCCTACTAAAAACTGACTTTTTGACCACTTAGGTCATGAAATTCAACTCTTTTAACCACAACATGTGAACAAACAATCACATTGTTGGCTAAGTCCATATGCTTCTACATCGGACTCCCAAGGCACAAAACTTTTTGACCTCCTAGTCATATGCTTCTCCTTATCCTTAGCAATTCTACCCACTTCTCAATGGAACTACCTTCATGATCTTCTATGAGATACAACCAACCTCTGCAGTAATAGTCTTCTCTGCTACATGATACCTCACCAAGATTTCTCCTCTGAGCTTTAGTTTTTTGGCATCCTTCTGGTTCTCTCCTCTGGAACCAATTGAGCACTCCTTTCTCTAGGTTGTTGCAAGTCTTCTCACCTTCCATTTCTGCTATTTGCATGACAGTAAAGACCATAAACTCACCATACTTGAACAACTGTACCTCTTCTCCTTCTACTTGCAAAATCTTCCTCCTTCTCGCAGGAAATCTTCTTCCCTTTCACTGCTCTGGTACCAAATGATGAAAGGATATTTTGGGGTAAGGCAAAATCCCCTTTCATTTACAAATTTTGATCCTAAGGCCTGTGGGTTATGGCCCACAAACCTACGAGAAGCATTTATTTGAGGCCTTAACCCTTTAATCCCAGGACCATTCAACTTAATTGATACATGGGAATGCACACAAGAACATTGAAACCTAACCATAATGCTTAGGCTGGATTTCAAAAAGATTTCACCTGCATCTATAAATCATCAGGTTCGCTGCTCCAATCCTTTCCACAACGCTCTCTGACCTCTGCATTTTATAATCTCCGGTCTCCGATCAAATCAACTTGCACGACAAGCCTCCACCGTCCATCAACTTGCACTAGATCCAACAGTTCACAAGGATTTTGGATGCACAACTTGTACGGAGAGTACCCACCTGAAAAAGCGATTTTCTCTCTCCACCCGAGTGGTACGTATCCTGTAGTTAGTGGACGAAGGCCTTCCTTGAAATACAACTTAAACTTTTTGTCTGCCCAAAATACCACTTTCACTATTTAAAACCTACTCTTGGATATAACCGCGTGTGTTAATTTAATAATTGAGCAAAGCCTTTAATGATTGATTTTAGTGCTTAATCACGAAATTAACCCTTAATGCTAATTGACCCTAATTTACTGTTAATACACAGAAACCCACAACCATTGAGATTTGCATTAAATATGAAACTATAGAAAATACTCGATTAACTATCTAGACACGGACACGCTGAAAGAAACAAGAGTTAGCACCAGGATTACAATACAAATACACACTGGATCAATTTCATTAATATAATATCTGTTACAGTGTCTTGGCCCTCTCGGCTCAATTACAACAATGTACTAACCTGTGTTTTAATGTCAAATCATATCTAACTCTCAAACACTCACTTCTCACTCAAACCTCTATTATCTCAATTTTTCTAATCCTTTTCCATTACATTTTCTTTCTTTTATGAGTCATACTCTATTCTAATTGTACTAACAACTTGATCTCTATTTTGAACAGTCTAACAATCAAATCTCTATCTTTAAGCTCTATTAGACACCCATGATAACAAATTAGCCTTAGTATAAAATAAGATAATTTCCTAACTATTACAATAATGAAGTAAAACTCATCTTCAAGAGATCCAACCCTCTCTACTAAAAACTAACTTTTTGAGCACTCAGGTCATGAAATTTAACTCTTTTAAACACAACATGTGAACAAATGATCGCATTGCTAGTTAAGTCCAGATGCTCCTACATCATTTGTAGAGAGATGCCTGATGAGGTATGTTATGCAATAATGGATGCATCAATAAGAAAATATAACTTACCCTTCTCTTGTTGGCTGATTAGGGTTTCCTTGAGTTTTTTCTTCAACTGCTTGATTTTGACCTTGGCAACCTGATTCCTTGTGTAATAATGGATGGCCATTTTCGTTTGAAAATTGTACTTATCCCTATTGGCCTTTTCAAGGAGCTTCTCAAGGTGGAAATTGACTTTTTCAAGCCAAAAATACCTGTCCTCATTTATTTCCATGGAAATCCTATCTTCAAAGGTCAATTCTTTCATTGGTGGCTTTCGTTCTCTTTCCATTTGAAGTGCCTTCCTAAGAACCATTGTCCTTGGTCTCTTCCTTGCCACATTTCCTTCATGCTACTCAGTGTCCTCATGGTCCACCACTTCCTTTCATTTCATCTCTTGTTTCTTGGCTTTGAATTTCCCTTTTATCCATGACTAGTTGTTTTGCCTTAAGTTGACTGTTTTCTTGCTCAAGGAATGAAATGATGAATTTGGCCCTTTCAAAATTTTCCTTGAGATCCATGATATGAGAATACTTATATTTGATGGATTTTTGCAAGGTTTTATGCTCATCATGTGCCTCCAAGTCAACTAGGTCAATTTCATGCTCAATGGGCTCCTCATCATGCAAATAAGCCTCATGATGTGATGACAATCCTTGTTCTGCTGATGTAGAAGGCTTGGCACCTTCCTCAATTTGAGGAGAAAACACAATCCTTCTACCTCTCTGATATGTCTTGATCACCTCAGGCCTAGTTTCCTTGGAAACCTCATCATGTTTTCTTGATGACCCCACCTTGATGGGATGTACTGACATGGTTTGGTATTGGCTTGGTGAAGTGGTTATATGTGTTTTCAAGGTTTCCTCAATGAAAGTGTCCCATGTCATGTTCTTCTATGTCAAGTTATGGAGTACTATAACCTTTATCAAGCTATGGTGAAAGAGGCTGGGATAATTCACTTTACCTTTCAATTTCACCCTCTCAGACATTTTGGTTAGGCTATTATACAAGTAGCTAGAAAAATTTAGAGACTTGGCAGCTATAAAGTGCATGAGCAGTCTTATGTGATATTGATATAGCCTGGAAAATATACCCTCACATGTGAAGAACTTCATGACAACGTTCATCAATGGTGCATATCTCCCCAACAAGTATTTGAATGGGAAAACATGTGAGTGAGCTCCTTAATTTGTATTGTGATTTCAAGTAGGGTTTGTACTCTTCTAGGTGTAGGTTCATGCCTTTGAACCAATTTTCACCATGGTTTGGTATGCCTATATCTTAAGAGATGGAATACACTGAAAACATGAAATCATTCCCAACAATGGTGATCTTCTATTCCTTCAAGGTGAAGGCAAATATAGCTGTGAGATGCTCATGGTAACCTACTTCTTGCACTCTTCGACAAAACCCTAAACAATTGACATCTTTAAAGAATTTCATGACAAATGGGGAGGAGGTGATCTCATTGCAATTAGAAAGCTAAAACCTTAGTATATTTCCCCCTTGTTGTACTTCCTCTTCTTTGATGGCGATGAGTCACGCTCCATACTTAAAACCCTCGGTGAAAGGCAAGCAAAAATAATGAAATTTGTAGGTGTGAGGGAATGAGGTGGTATGATGGACATAGGAGTTGCCTAATTTTTTAAGGAAATTTAGGAAAAGGGGATGATGTCAGTGAGTAGGGGAAAAATTAATTTTGGGAAATGAGTGAGGAGAGGGGTTGGAAAAGGCCAAAACACAGGCATATCCTAGAAACAGATAGGGTATATTAGGGTTTAGAGGAAAATGATATAAAATGAGGGGATAAGGCTTTGTGATTGATGGAAATGGTGTATTAGCTACAAACAGAGGTGTAGGGACAAGGAATCTAGGGTTTAGGGCAACAACACATCATTTTAGAATCAAAACCATGAGAATCGTGTAAACACTAGAAGAAGATGTATTTGATCATGTTCTTGACATACAAGCAAAGGAGGGCATGAAAATCATTAAACTTACTTGTTATAGAGCCTGAAGGATGAAATGACTTTAGAGGAGCTTTGAAAAATTACTTTTGGTGGTCAAACAACAATTTTGGATAACTTTGCCACTTGCGTAGCGAAGGCTTCCTATGCACAGCGAAGGCTCTCTATGTGCACCGAGAGTCAATTTTTTCCATTGAGGGCTATGGAATCACAATTTTTTGCAAAGGATAGGGGGGATCTCGATGTTAAGATGGTAGAAAAGTGAAAATGAGTGTCAATGAGCTCCTCCATGTGCTTTTATATTTTTCTTTTGGTGTCTAAGTGATTAATGAGGTAAGATGGCCCACCTCACAAATTCACTTTCTTTTTTAGTTTTGTAGCCTTAGGAAATATTCTTGTAACTTTAGAACCTTAGGAATATTATTACATCTAAAAACATAAATTAAATTTGAAATCAAGTGTTATTGAACAAATTTACCTATTTCTACTCCTCATTTGCCGAATTTATACATGAAATGACTGATTTTGTGACCTTAACCCTAATGACCTAATGGTGACACCGAGCTAAATGGAGACCATGATGATGTGACTAAAGTGATATTAATGATGTTTTCAGGATGGTAGACTCAACTGAGTGATGAAAGTGACTGACATATGAAATTCTTGAGAGAGTGGAAATAGCCATAGACACACTAGCCAGTGACCAAATTTTTATTTGAAGACTCACAGAAATGACAAAAATTTGACTTGACACCCTAACAACACCTTGCAAGAGCATATTTGATCACTGGTGATAGGCTTAACTGATTGACACTAACACCCTCATAAATAATCTTACCTTTTTTGCGACTTGGGAACCCAACCAATTCATTGTCGAAACAATATTGTACCCAACCCAAAGTCTCCCTTTCTCTGAAATTGCTTTGTCCCAACCTTATCAAAACCATAGTATTTCCTCCTGCAAATCCTATTCTTAACTTCTCCTAAAACACTTCATTTGTGGGACATCTGGAATTCATTGACACTCCTTTGCACACACTCTTATTTATTCATTTCCAAGCATTTTGACCTAGTTCTCCCTTGTGTTCCCTTGACTCTTCCTAACACTCCTTATCACCATCCATTGACATTGTCTACCATGTGTTAGCACACCTTTTCATTCCTTTTCATGCCCTAACATTCCTTAGCTATCATGCCCTCACAACTACCCTTACCTTTTTTAGACTTGGACGGAACCCAACCAAGTCATGCCCCGACTACAACAACTTAACCAAGTTATATTTACTACAACTAGACTATGCCTTGTTCACCTAAGAACTACCTATAACACATCTTAGGCTACTCATGTCCAATCTCAACTCATCCCACTAAACAAGTTACTAATTCAAGGCTCATGTCCAACCATGGCCATAAAACAACTAAGAAACACATTTTACATGTTGACATGCCATAAAAAATGGCACATCTAACAATCCCTTAGCCCTATGTAGTGTGTGTTAGCATCCCCTACATTTCTTTGCATGCTTTTCATTCCCTAGCACACCTTAGCACTCTCTGACATGCCCTGACACTCTAGCATGCCTTGGGACTTCCTAACATATAACCTTGTCGCTCCCTCCTTAGAACACTTGAAACTCCACAACAATAATTTTATTAGTTGGTTAAAACAACAAGTAACGTTATTATTTATATTATAAGTGTACTTAAAAATCAATATATATATATATATATATGGGAATATTGTCATGTAGAAAATTAAATATTTTTTCAGATGTTGAATGTATGAATTCTAACTACATTTAAAAATATAAAACTATACAGGTGGAAGGAGATGCAAAGGTGTTTGATACACTTAAATGGCTAGCGCGTGGCCCCAGGAAATTCATGAATATGTACAAGGGATTCCGAATTAATGGTTATAGATTCCATACAAAAAGCATAGAGAATGAGAGGACCACCCAAAATAGTGGCATGTGTATGGAATCTCAAACAATGATGAGGTCAAGTTCCAAAGATGCAAACCCTGTACTTCAAAACACAACATTTTATGGAGTGTAGAAGAAATAATTACATTGGACGTTTCTTGTATGGAGTACACATTGTTCAAATGTAATTGGATTGATGTATACAATAAGAGAGGGATCAAAATTGATGATTTGGGTTTTTCAATGGTGAACATGAAGAAATACTCAAGTCAAAATCATTGGAAATATGATCCATTTATTCTAGCATCGCAAGCTAAACAAGTATTCTATGTACAATGTCCAGTTGAGACTGACTAGTATGTAGTGTTAACATGTCCCCAAAAGGATTGAGAAATAATACATCATATGAACATGAGTATGTAGATTTGTCATAGGTTGTAGACTTATAAGAAATAAAATGTGTAATTGAAGAACATATTGATGATATTGATTTCAATGTTGACATGAACGTGGATTATGTTCATTTAGATTGTGAAGGAATATGGTGGAATACTAAGAAATAAAAGATATCGATTTTTTCTATTTTCTTTTGAGAACTCCAAAATTGATATTTGGTTATGAAGATAGATTCCTTTGTTTCTTATCTATAAAATGTTTTAGACCCATTTAGTATATCTATTTTTAGTCCTTGCCTATGACAGAGACTATTTTTTTCGACTTGCACCATTAATCTTGTTGAATTGAACACATAAAAAATTGATATGTGAGAAGTTTCTCTAACTTTTATATTTTTATATTTTTTAAGATTGAATTGAGAATTGTTTATATTATTATTGGACCAAAGCCCTAAAATTTACTCATTTAAAATAACCCACTAAATACAAATTTATTGGGCACATGCCATTTTTTTGGCCTTCTTCTACAACTGTGGTTGTGCTAAGGAGACCACCTACCTCTTGACTGCATATGACTTATGCATGTTGGATGTGTAACTCCCAACAATAGCATATTTTTATCTCATGAGGATAAAAATTTCTATAATATAGTAGGGCTCATCTTGGGGCACTACTAGCATCTCTACTACGGGATGGCGCTTGCTCATGTCATCAAGGAAACCTCAAATAGGTCTTCTATATAACATATATTTGGAATTTCTCTTGTTGATTACGGGGTATCCCCAGAGATAAATTTTAGGAAATTCCATTCTAACTAAATAAGAAGAATCTTCTTTTTTGATCCTTGATGAAGAAAAATAATAGTCATTGGATACGACAAAAATAGATTTTGGCTATTTCAAATTAATGCCAAATGATAAGGGTTTTGATTTAAGATAACATGATCTAGTCCCACTGATGGATTCTTTTCATCATAGTTGTAAGGATGAGAATAGGTCTCCACTGCAAACCTTAGCTAGCAGGAAGGAATTCTTGGTTGAATCTAATTAACTAGTAGTGGTAACATCATCCCAATTGGCTAATGCTATACGTTGGATGAACTTGTTTTCACCCCTTGTTGGTGCTTAGCTTCCTTTATGTCATAGCAGCTTATTGTTTTCCCTTAATGGAAGACGAGTAAAACATAGATATTAGGCAACTTCTATCTTTTCCTATTGAAAAAGGTTAGAGTAGCATCCACACACACATAGGAGGAGTACACACATCCCTAACATATATGGTATGGGTTTCTTATGCCTAGGCCAAGGAGATACTTATCAACGATGTAAATTGGCTTTGATGTGGAGACTATGAAAAAGAATAATATGATATGGCACATTAGACACACTGAATGGGTTTAAAATCCTCCTCTTACATAGATGCACACCTTAACATGGGGTGAAACGCTCATAAATAAATAGGACACCCTTAATGGCTCTAACAAACCTTCGACCACCCTCCATATAACACTTGACGGGTTGAAACCCTACATTTAGAAGTAATGAAGGAAGGATGGGTTCACATTTTAGTTTTGGACCATCATAGTTGGATGGGGAAAGTTCAACGTCTTGATGTAAGTTTCGTCAAGCCTCTCAATCGAAGGCATCTTACCACTATTATGGAAACCCCCAAAAATGCTAGTTTTCCCTTTTAATATCACCAATGTGGGATTTCCTCATTGAAACACTCAAAATTAGGTTTTGACACTATGGCAAAATTTGAAATGAGAGGGATGAGGGATCTGCTCGTGTAACTATCATGCTAACTATTTACAAGGAAGGAGATGTTCGCATAATGGACCATAACAGTAGGTAGGAATGAATTGGTGTTTGCATAACTCTCAACCATAACCGCTCTCATGGTGGTTCCCTTTCATGGTGGATAGTTCAATTTAACCACCTCATCAACTATGCAGTTACTAAAATCCTCTCCTATTTTTTTTGTTTATCCTCACTAACTTCATGGGGAACAACACATTTGTCTATCCAAAAAACCATGAAAAAGCTCCATCTCGCTCGACCTCAAAGAAAGCCAAGGGGATATGGCTCACTTATGTCCTAATACTTATTGACCTAACAAAACTACCTAATAGTGCAAACAAAACACCTATGTGGTTGAACCTCACCAGTCTCATCCACAACAATATAGGTGAAAATTAGGTCCCCCATGGGGATCTCCATGGGCTCATGCAACAACCTTACACCTAGGCACATGGGGACCTGAATCCTGAATAGCTCTATTGCTTGCTTAGTGGAACCTCTCCTATCAACGGTTATGGAACCTCATCTAGAGACATGACCTTACTTATGGTACAATCAATTTCCAATGGATATATCATTTGAGGTGTTGATGTTTCGAATCTATCTTGGTTAGTACCTACCACCTTATATTTTTTGTTCAATTGAAACTAATCAAAGAGGATGGAAAAAACCTGATAGAGTTATTATAGTGGTGAAAACTAGTGGTTGGTTATTATAGTGGTGAAAGATGAATTGAAGCAATATTCTTTTATGCTCAATGTTAATGGTATATTTTTCTTAGTTGGAATTATGATTTTTCAACATGGAGGACATAATTCTGGTGTAGGCATAATAGAGAGTTTTTGGAATTTCATCCAAAAGCATGGCAATGATATTCCTTGTGGTAGGAATGGAAATTGGTTGGAGATGGATAAACAAGGTACACCTTTTATTATATTGAATCAAAACCAAGACCATGTGGAAATATGAATCACATATTACATTTGGAGGAAGTCTAACATGGTGCGTGTAGATTATGTATATTGGTCACTGATGTTTTTGAGCTTGATCTTAGCTAGAGTTGGTACTTGGGAGGAGTACTGTAATAACATGTGACATTATAAAATCTTGTACTTATTGCCTGCATGAATGGATCATTTAAATAGTATTTAACCACATCTACCTATGTATTATGTAAAGGCAATATCATTGTATGACTCTTGTAAGAAGGAATTCCCATTATCATAGAGAACAACAATTTTTTTTGCTAAAACAATTTTCCTTGTAAAGAATTCTATTTTCTCAATTTCTAGCAATAAAATATACAACAAGAAAATGAGTTTTCCCAGTTGGGTTCCCTAGAGAAATATTGTATTATTGTGTGTGATTGTGTTTCTTTATCCTTTCTTCTATTCCACTACTTATCTATCATAGAAGAATATCATGTCTTCGTGTAACATAATTAGTTTTAGATTTGTTTGTTCAAGCAATTGTAGGATTTCAAGGAATTTATACAACCCTTAACTTCTAGAACGCCTAATCCTTTCTCCCAAACCATAGGTGCTCCAACACTAATATTCTTGGTTATATTAGGTTTTTGTTCACTATCCCTCCAAATACAACCTCCAAGCACTACTAGGGTCTAAGGAAAAGAGCCACAAGGTCCCAAAATCTGATCTACATGTTATGGACAATCATATTTCCCCCAAATATCCTCCACATATTTTCTTTCCAAGGGAAATGATATGGCCTTATAATTCCCACAAATGCATCTAAGTTCATAGGAATAAAGTAAGGTTCATCTCCATGCATGACCCAGACATAATTCCTATCTACTCAAAAGAAAAAAGGAGGATATAAGGATGTCCCTTTAGCTGTCATCATCCTTTAACACTGGTCAATTTTCTTACCATGTAATATTCCCATACAAGTCTATAATATTCTCAAAGGTTTTTTCCAAAACATGCTCAAAACAACATTAAAATTTCCTTATTTTTCTCCAATTCTGTTCAAAACTAACACAAGCAGTCCTCAACTACATGAATGGTGCAATCTTCAAGCTATCCATATCTAGGCGCATCCCCTTTTGACCCCCTTTTTAGTGCCTTCAATATAAATTTTACGAAGTTCATCTTACAATTGGATCTCCCTTTTGCATCTAGTGATAATACCACCTCGTTCCTTAGGAATGGATTACTTCTAAATAAAATTACACTAATACTCTCAGCATATGTGGGGCTAGAAGGAAACTGGCAGACTAGGGTTTCTGACAAACCCTTACATGGCGCAGAGACAAAGCAAGTAGCCTCTCAGGTCCAAGCAAGACTGTTGCCAGTTCAGGCTTGGCACATCTAGTAGCTAAAACCGATGAAAACTCTGACGAGGGAGGCATCAGCACCTCCCCCCCAAAGACTACAATAATGAAGACCCACTTGAAGGTGGAACTGAGAAGATTTCAAATGAGAATGCAAAGAAGCCAGCGGTACGGCTGGCGCAGCAGCAGGAGGAGAACGCCCAAGCGGATCTAGGAAAAGAAAAAGGAGATAACCCTGCAGTATCTAAGCAACCAAAGAAGGCATCATCATCCACTTGCAAGCCCATTACTACAGAACGACCTAAGATTGAGCTCCCTAGTCATAGAATCAATGCACAAATAAATACATGAAAGACCATGCATTGATAGGCAAATTTATAAGCTATTGGCCAACTGAAAAAGATTTACAAGGCTGGATAACCTCAAAGTGGAAGCCCAAAGGACATGTTACCCTATATCTAGGCTCCAAAGGATTCTTCACAGCCATCTTTAACTGCCTTGAAGATAGAAATCGCGTCCTAGATGGAGGACCCTATTTATTTAACGCAACAGGTCTCTACCTATGAGACTGGGTAGAAAGATTTAATCCAGATAAGAAGACTTCAATTGGGTGCCAGTTTGGATCCACATGTACGCTTTACTGCTGGAATACCAGGATGAAGAATCACTTAAAGCCATTGGTAATGGATTAGGCAAGTTCATAAAGACAGTAGAGGAAACAAAGCTTCGTAGGTACACCTCCTATGCTCGTATATGTGTTTACATGAAGCTGGGCAAGGTGCTCACGGACTCGGTAAGTCTCCTTCACGATGACTTTGAATGGATACAACCCTTAGATTATGAACATGTACCTTTCAGATGCAGGGGGTACCATGCCCATGGACACCTATTTTATGTCTGTCCTTTAAACACTCCTCTTAAATCCACAGACAATGGGGGAAAGTCTGATCTGGAAGGGTTTACTAAAGTGGCCAGTTGAAAGAAGCATACCAAAAAACCACCCACAATACCAAAAAATGCTACTCCGTCATCAAATGTGTCATCCTCAAGCAATAGCTTTGATATTTTGGCAAACCTAGATATCCCTGAATCAGATCCCCTCGCTATAGCAAAGACAACCTTTGCTCCATCCACCAAACCTTCTTCTACACGTATTCATAATGAAGCTATTCAACCATTGAAAGTTAACACCTCTAATCTGCATGCATCAACCATGCAACCCATCCCCAACCATGCTAATAACAAAGCCCTCTGGTCCGACAAGGTAATGGACATTGATAATCTATTGATAGACCCTCTTCAGCCAATACCCCACATGGAGGGCAACAGTCAACAAATTTTAATGGAAGAAGAACCTGAAAACTTTGATCTAGGTGATATAGACATTTTCAATCTAGAACAATCTTGTAAGAGGAAAGAGTTCGACACAATACTGGATGGGCAACTTGAAAATCTGGAAGTAGTACTATCAAGAGTGCATTAGCACAACACACTGGGCATACAACAAGGAGGTAAATGGGACAGGAAACATATCATCAAATATGGGAGTAAGAGAGGGAGAAAGACAGATCTATAGTGCACAATCCTAATTGGGGAAATGCTAGTGGAGACCAGAAGATGCTCCAAGTTGACTAAATACTACCATTCCCTACCTACAGGTCAACCATGAAGCTCATCTCATGGAATGTCAGAGGTCTTAACAATCTGAGGAAATACAAAATGTTAAAGAACATGATTCAGCAAGAACAACAACACATTGTATTCGTGCAGGAAACAAAATGTAACACTAGTACCTTAGCTTCCATATTATATAAAGCATGGGCGGGATGTCAGAGTGTTACAGTAGATGCAACAAGCGCTTCAAGAGGGCTTGCCATAGCATGGAATACTCAGCACATCTCCTAAACAGATTTCCATGCTTCACACCATTTTATTTAAGCAACTTTCCACCTTATTGGAACCAACATACATGGCCACTTAACCAATGTATAGTTCCCTCAAGGTGAAAAGCAAAATAATACGATGCTAAAAACGTTGGAAATTCTCAATTCTATAAGAAATTACCCACTCTGAATCACAGGCAGTGACTTCAACATGATCACGCGGCTGGAGGAAAAACTTGGAGGCAGAAGAAAGCTAGACAATGAAAGCAATAGCTTCAAAGAATACTTTCAAAATAATTGGCTAATTGACTTACCATTTGATAATGGCACTTACATATGGAATAACAAACAGACGAGATATCAACAAATCTCCTCCAGGTTAGATAGATATCTAATCTCAAACAACTTTGTCCATTTAGGTGGTGATATATCCGCCTCCATACTCTCCATTGTCAGCTCAGATAATTGGCCTATTTCCTTGCAATGGAAGAATCCTAGAAATTCAAACAGGAAACCATTTAAATTTGAAGCTTTCTGGATCACCCACCCTAAGTTCAAAAAAGTGGTCAAATCAACGTGGGAGAGCTTCACTCCCAATGATAGCTCAATTATGTATCAATTCCAGTAGAGATTGAAGCACATCAAAAGGCAAATAAAGACCTGGAATTACACTATATTCGTCAATATATTTCAAGAGAAAAAAGTCCTCGAGCAAAGTATGAAAGAGATACAACAGAAGATCATCACAGGAGGCAGAACAAAGGAACTAGCAAGTCAAGAACAAGTTCTACTAACAAAATTGGAAGAAAGAAGGAAACAAGAGGAACTACTCTGGAAACAAAAGTCAAGAATTAGATGGCTAAAAGAAGGTGAAAGAAATACCAAATTCTTTCATCGCACAATTATTCAAATAAGAATGAATAATACCATTTCGCATATTCAAAATCCACAGGGAGACAGAATGGAGAAATGGGAAGATATTGAGAAAGAGCTCACTAATCACTTCAAAACAGTACATCAAGATCCGCCTACAGATAGGCAGCCCACAATAAATGAAATACTTCAGCATATTCCCATAATTATAACAGAGGAGCATAATCAACTTTTGCTAAGACCGGTCACCCTCACAGAGGTAGAAGAGGCATCAAATCAATTGAAAACTGGGAAAGCTCCAGGACCTGATGGTTTCACCTCTAACTTTTACCATCACTTCTGGGACTTAATCAAAGTAGAAGTTTGGAATGTGGTTGAAGAATCCCGAGTTATGCATTGGCTACTTCCATCTCTCAATGTGACATTCATCGCACTTATTCCCAAATAATCACAGCCAAGAACTCTAAGAATTTCAGGCCCATTGCACTATGCAACGTCATATACGAAATTATCTCGAAAGTAATTGCAAATCGCCTCAAAGTGATCCTCCCTCTTCTCATTTCATTGGAACAATCTGGATATGTTGAAGGATGTCAAATCTTGGACGACATTATTCTAACTCATGAAACCATCCATTCCTTAAAGAGAAACAAACAGGCAGGTATGCTTCTAAAAATCGATCTCTCTAAAGCCTTTGACAAGCTTAGCTAGCCCTATATAAAACATATGCTGACTGACTTCAGATTTAGCTCAACCTCGGTTAGATGGCTTATGAATCTAATAACTTCCCCTCTCCGCTCTCTTCTAGTTAATGGAATCCCCTCCAAACCCTACTCCCCTTCCAGAGGAATCCATCAAGGTGACCCATTGTCCCCATTTCTCTTTATTATTATGGCAGAAGGTCTGGGTCGTCTTATAAAGTAGGCCATTCAATCTCATGACCTTAGAGGCATCTCCGTACATGGAACCTTTGTGATCACACATCAAAAATTTGTTGATGACAATATTATTTTTGGACATCCCTGTGTCAGTGAAGCCCGCACCTACAAAGCTCTTCTAGAAACTTTCTCAAAAGCCTCTGGAACCACTATAAATACTGCCAAATCACAAATATTCTTCTTCCATACTCCAGCAGCCACTCAAAGAATCATAGCCAGAATCATTGGATTCTCTAAAGCCAAACTCCCATCTCATTAGTTGGGTGCTCCACTGATAAACTCAGTCTTAAAGCATGCCTCCTTGCAACAACTCATTAAGAAAATTGAAAGCCGCCTATCATCATGGACATACATAACTCTCAACATGGCAAGCAGGCTTGTCCTAATAAAGGCAGTCCTACAATCCATGCCCCTCTATCTCTTTTCGGTTCTTGCTACGCTAAAATGGGTGCTAAAGAGAATAAAAAATCTGCAACGCAACTTCTTATGGGGATCCACAGGGAAAAAAAGAAAATGGGCGTTAGTAAAATGGGACACAGTTTGTACACCTAAAAAGTAGGGAGGTCTAGGATTACGTGACCCACAACATAGCAACACATTAATGGGAGCACGAATATGGTGGCAATGGGTTTTAAGCCCACAGAATCCATGGGCACAACTCTGGACTACAAAATATGCAAACAATCGACCACAGCAGGAGTTGATCAGAATAACTACCATGACCATGGGATCCCTAATCTGGCATGTGGCAAAACTGCACACAGAGATCATTCGAAAGCATATCTTTTGGGAGATGCGCGAAGGGAGAACCGCGTGTTTTTTTACAGATTAATGGCAATAGAGACCAAAAATTGTAGAACTTCTACCTTGTACAAATCACAATGGAAACAACATCAACCAGACGGACCATGTAGCACAAGTCTGGACTCACAGTGCTAATCAAGGCTTCAGGAAATGGAAACCTTCTGCACAGATAACACAACAAGACACTGAAGCTTATAACTCGGAGCTACACAAAGAACTCACCAGCAGAAGAATCAGATATAATACTGGAAAAAATGTTCTAAGATGGGGATATACACCGAAAGGAGTATACACCACAAAAGAAGCCTATCAGCTAATGCTCCAAACATAGGAGCCAGTTGATCCTGCTTGGAATCGCATCTGGACTACAGGGATTTCGCCAAAAATTTCCACTTTCACATGGCTACTATATCATCAAATAATTCTCACTTGGGACAATTTAATCAAAAGAGGATTCTAGGGACCCTCCTACTGTCTTAATTGTCAAAATCATGAAGAAACTATTCAGCACCTCATGGACTCCTGCCACATGGCTAACCAACTGTGGGAAAAGCTTACTTTCCTATGTCAGTGACCATGTATAATCCTAGGGGATATAAATGGCACTATCTGCAACTAGACTCCAGAGCCTTATAACAACAAAATTCTCAATAAGCTATGGACAATTCTGTCGAGATTCCTTTTCTAGACAAATTGGAAGGAAAGAAACAAACGAATTTTAAAAAACCAAAGAACTACTTTAGAGATCATATGGAACAACCTATGTAAGAATATTCCAGAAACTCTAGCTCTCCAATAGTGGAGTGCTGAGGACTTTCCCACCCAGACACAAGAAAAGAGCATATGGGCAAATTGGAACTTCAAGCTCCAGCAGGTACAACTGGATCCCAACAGACTAAGTACTATCACCAAGTAGTTCTCACATTGGAATGCATCCCACAGAAGGTGATAAAGTTAAATTTTGATGGTGCCTCCAATAGAAACCCAGGTAAAGCAGGACATGATGGCATATTCAGAGACGATGAAGGCCGACCCCTACTAATATACTTCAACTCCATTGGTTGGGACACAAACAATTCTACAGAAATGGAAGGATTATGGCAAGGTATGAACTTAGCACACCAACATAATTTTCATCCCATAATAATAGAGGGGGAATCCCAAATTCTAATAAATATGGTCACTCAAATACAGCTAGGAATTACTGCTTCGAGAGTTGCCAAAAGCTGGAGATTAGTGGCTAGGCATGAACTAATAGAGAAATGGATGAAAAATAGGAGAGAAACCACATTTATTCATGTCAAAAGGGACAATAACAAGGTAGCATATCTCCTGGAAAACATTAGGGTTGAACACATGGAAAATTTTAGGGGCTAATGTTCGCCCAGTGGGCTAATTTTCCATGATTTTTCCAAAAAAAAATTCGCCAATTTCCAATTTTTATAAAAGATGATTCGCCCAAATTTTAGAATATAAAATTATTTTACCTTCAAAATCGCCAACATTATATAGTGGCTATATGATAAGTCATTATAAATTTGAATAATTTTACAAATATATCATTGAAAAATTTATAGTTTGCATATTAGGGATTAGTGAGATTCGCCAATGTTTCTAAACTTCAAGAAAATTTTCCATCCTTAAAATTTTCCTTGGTTGAACAGGATCAAGTCCTACATTTCAGCACAATCAACATTCTAAATGACCAATCTCAACTACAAGCTTGCATTGACCTGGTGCACAAGGATGCCCATCTCCCGGATGTGGGTGATAATTAAGGATAGTGAGGTGGCCGCCAACTGGGTTGGCGTGTGGTGGGACCACATGGCCTCCTGTAGGTTGGCACAGTGGTCCAAAAATGGCATTTACAATCGCCATAAATGCACCTTATGTGAGCGTTGTCTCCATTCTGATAACTGCCATCAACCTTAGCTCAAGGAAAACATGAATTCTTAGGAGATATCACCTCTACTCCTGCCTATCCACCCCTACAACCTCGACCCCTATAATGCCTCTGTCCTCATGCAGTGATTTCACCTAGCTCCCGCACAACCACATGGAGATACTACAACCTCCTTTGTTGTATTGATTTTGGCTCGAACATCCACTTCACCCATAGCCTGGATTGTCATTTTATCATCTCTTCGGCCCTGGTTTCTCATCCCTCTGTTGAATTTTCCGCAAGCTCCACCGTGACGTTGCATACCATTGTGCCCAATTCTGGATGAAATTCACATCAGCCTGCAGATAGCATGGTGTGACACAGGATGTGCAGCCATAGGGGTGGGAACTGAGGGAGCCCGAGTCGCCCCCTGAGCTCTCCTGCTTCAGATACCACTTCCTCTCTGGCTAAGCAAATCCCAGGTCATTACCCAAATACGCGCAGTGGAAGTTGTTGCATCCACTCAATGGCCTCTGCCTCGCCTCCCAGCAGCTTCCCCTCCATTTCTGCCCCATCTCCAAAAGGCACTCCACCCACTCCTCAACTACATTCCCAGAATGCCCAATTCACCTTCCGCTCCACCCTGAACAAGCCCCTCATCATGGCCACCATAACCATATGCTTTCATGAGGAAGAGCAGAGCTTTGAGGCACAAGCCACCGAGACTAGTGGACACATCACGACAACTGAGGAGCAAGGAATGATGTGAGGTGGCCGAACCAGGGCAATTGGGATATCGAACATTGCTGGTGGTGGGTGCACCACAGTAGGGTGCAGCCACACCAAAGGCAAATTAGAACTGGGTCAGACGAACATTCAAGGTGCAGGGGAGCAGATCCAAGAGCAATAAACTAAATGCACAGGGAAGAAAGTGAACAAGGGTCTGCAAACAAACTAGGTAATGGACGAATACTGTTGTCTCGTCGAGGAAGAACACCCGGCAGTGTAGGCTGGCGACATGGAGACATCACTGCTAGCAAGTGGCGACATCGATGAGTACAGATGCTTCATCATGGAGGAGCACCCTCTATCATTGCCACATCCCTAGCCAGATACCACGATGCCTTGTGCGAGCCTCTTTGTCTGCCATCTTGTTGCCACTCAGCTTGCCACGCGTCCGCCACATAGTCTGCCACTTAGCATGCCACGTGTCTTAGGTTCATTGGGACTCTATTTTTTAGCTATCTGTTTTCAATGGGATTTTGGGGAAAAACTATAATATTTTTGTTTCTTCAATTGGTTTTTCTTTTTTTTGGTCTCATTAGATACAATGATACAAAATTGGGTGCTTTGTTGGTTTCCCCTGCATGGGCAACAAGCTAATTTTCTGAACTTTTTTGGTTACGGATTGGTTTCCCTTCTGGGCAGTTCAAATCTAGACTTTTGCTAGTTGATGCCATTCCTCTAGCATGGTTAAGTACATGCTTCAGTCTCAGTATATGATATCTTTTTTTCTTTAATAGAATTAGTGTAACTTACAAAAAAAAAAACATATGTGGGGCTAGAAAAGACATTAAGAGGAGAAAACATCTACGCCAAACTCAACATTAGTTTCCAACATAGGTCAAACATATATAAAAAAATAAATAATGTACACATGTAATTCTTACATTGTTGTATGGTTTTATATTAACTCCACCATTTTATTTCACCACTTCCATGGTATCTTTCCATTAAGTTAATTATTTAACAACTTCTTTCAATTTTCCAAGTTCATTGCCTTTTTCTCTCAATTTCTCTTATGTATCATGCAATTGAAGTTGATTTCAGAACCCCTAATAGTTGTGATAAGGGGATTAGGGGCTCCCTTATCATAACCCATAAACCCTAATGCATTTAAGCCCTTGGCCAAGGTGGCCCAAGGGTGTAGTTGTAGGGGTATTGGGCAAATTTGGGGGTTCATAACATTAGGAGAAGTTGAATGGTATGATAAAAAAAGGTGGGAGGGCTATTTTTTTGTGTGTTCAATGGGGCAAGGGGAGGTCCAAGCATGGTTTATAAAGATCTATAATGCTATAATTAGAGAATGAGAAGGTTGCTTAGGACCTAATGTCATATGGGCTAAGATTTCTAGATTAAAGGTAAGAACCCCAAATAGTGGTGATAAGGGAATTAGGGGCCCCATTATCACAACCCATAAGCCCTTAATCCATAATGACTAAATTCCTTATCCCCTTAACCCCCAGTTCATAATCTCTTAACCTGTACACTCATAAATCATAACCCATTAACCCCTTGACTAATTAAACTTTAAACCATTATCCCCTAATCTAAAATCCACGAACCCCCTAAGCCCGAACCCATTATCCCCTTAACATGTGATTCTTAAACCCTAACCCTTGACCCCTACTCATACATATGAATGGAAAATCCAACATCCTACTTGATAGTTCGGTCATACTGTCAGATTTTTCTTGCAAATATTTCTTGTATTGAAAAACAAATCCTGAAATTATCAGATATCTGAAAAACACAATTATCATCAGATATCTGACAATATGTTAGTAAGATATCTGACGATAATTTTGTTCGTCAGATATGCGATGACACTTGAATATTCGTCAAATATCTGAAGTTTGGCCAAGTGAATTATCTATCTATCAAAATATCAACATTTGATAAAGTCAACATTTTTCCAATTGGACAACGTCTCTCTAGTCAACAACTGTTGAAATTCCAACAATATGGCTATCTTTTGGTCATAGTACAAAAATATTTTATTTTTTTAATTGCATTACAAATAATTAAACACTATTGGGGTTTACTTTTTAAGATAATCATCATTGAAAGTTTTGTAAGGAAATCCCTCAGCAAGTGTAACTCCTAAAATAAATGTAACCACCTACTAAGAAATAAATGCTCCTTGGTAAGTACTTAGCAATTAATGCCTCAAGGACTGCATGAATATGATGTTCGTAGACACCTATCTAGATTCAAGTTTGATATTTACCTAGCGGTTCCTAAGGTTGAGGATCCATCAAATGCACACAATTGACTGAGTTCTGAAATATAGAAATAGGAGATATGCAACTTCTAGCTTCAAAAGCTAGGAAGTGCATCTCGGACACAGGACTATATAGATTTGTGCTCGATGTAGGGGTAGTAGATCATGACACACCTCCACTTATTGACCCATTTATGGGAGTTTTTGGGTTTGTTAATCATGAGGAGCTAGGGATGGATTTTGGAGCGAAATTGTAAGAAGAGAAATTACAATAAGACCATGCAACAATATTCCTATGCACTGTGTAGTGGGTATCTAACATCCAAAAAATGTGGCAGCATTGGTATTTGGGGGTTTAGATGTATTTATTTCAAGAAATTTAGGATAGAATGATTGTAATCTTTGTGTATAAGGGTACACGCCTGCCTGTATGTAACGGAGAGATAATGTGCTCAGAGTAGTATTAATATGCATGTGGCATTAATCATTGGCTAGAAACCATAGTTTGGACCTGTGTGCTGGATTAAAGCTTAGAGGAGGAGCTAATAAATAAATAGATTATTTTTATGATGCCACAGGTTCTGTATTCATATTCATTTATCTGCTAGAATTAGGTGTTAAATCTCTCTTGATTCCTCCAATTATAATGTTGTGTGGTAGACTGTATTTCTTAGTTGTATTGATACATAAGGTGCAAATTGCAATGGTCCTAGATCAAACATTTCTTCAAGAAATTGGTTGGTCTCTATATCTCCTAGGAAGATACACAATATGCAGATCCATAATTATATTTAATTTGCAAGGAAATATTGGAAATGGATTCAAATATTCTAGACTCAAATCTACTAGGGTTCATGTTTGTGACAGAACTTGAAGAATTGTGTTCCCAAAAGGTTATGGAACTTTATCAATCAGATAAATACGAACTAAATATCAAAATTTGATCCACATTGTAAACAAGATTCCTTTCTTTCATGCATATACATTGGGAAAATGAAAATATCAATTAGCTTAAAATCCTGAAATAATAAATGTTTTACTTAAAAGCCTTAAAAATGGGATCATTCAAGAAAAATCTCATGATTATCACTTACCTCACTTATATTTTGTTGAAAAAACATAATCTCATAATTATCCTTATGACTAGTTGGAAAATTTTCAAATAATCAAACAAAAACATCAGTGTGTCTCGCTACCCAATAGAAGCTCCCACTCTTGTCTGCACCAGCGTTATCATTTAGATTTATTTATTTTGTATTTTTTCTTTCTTGGTTCTATGGTTCAATATATCTTAAAATTTGCAAAGATCTAGTCATTTTTATAAGCCATTGAGTTGGGATGACTAAAATTAGTAGATGCCACCCTCAAAACATTCAAAAGCCTCAGCAGGTCGATGATGGTTCCACTAAAGCTGCCCTAAATTTAGTATGATATAATCCTTAGGTAACCAAACTCAGACATATTATTGGTTAATTTATGTTGTTTGAAGTTTATTGAGTTTGAGTTTTATCATGAAACTACTAGAAGCATACTAGCATGGGTGAGTTGATTATCTTGATAACAATGTTATGGTTTGATCTAGTCCTTGATAGGAACTTATAGTTGATGGTCAAAATTTCACATTCCTTTCATTTTTTATCTTCACATATAAAAATTATCTTTATGTTATAGCCTCTAGCTAGATATATACAGTAATTTCCACTCAGAAGTTGGATGCCATCATTTTGGAGCTTGAGCTTACTCAACTTACCTTTGTTTGAGTTGAAAATGTCATTAGATCTCATTATATCATCTATTGAAGAGCATGAATCCAATTTAGCTTTGTTTCAGTTAAAAATGTGATTAGATCTTACTATATCATCTTTTGTAGAGAATGAATCCAATTTCTCATAGTCCATTTGCTTGAGGTATAACAAAGCTACTTTAATTCATTAAAATTACTTTTCATATTTTGTTTGCTGATTGTGATTCTATAGGCCACATTTGCATTGGAAGGGCCATATTAAATGAACTGTGGAAGGAGAGGGAAGCTTCAGTTATGTCATTTCAAACTTTCTAAGGTATGTAATAAAATTAAAAAAAAAATCTCCATAGAATTTGTGCTTTAACTTTTTCTTTTGATAATGGATTATTTATGTGATCTCCCCCCTCTCTCACACACAACCAGAGTCTAGACATACATGGTTTTTTGGGATATGTAGATAATGGACAGATTTAAGCTAGCCATTTATCTAGAAATTTACACTGTAGGAGATCAGGCATTTACAGTTGAATATTTCCTTGCCACTAAATTAGAGTTGCAAAGTCGAACTCATATTTGTGAGGGATGTACCTCACTCTTAAATCAAATTATTTTTTGGGAAGGCAAAGAGTGATCACTACCATTTGTTAATCTTTATGAAAACCAAGTAAATATTCCAAATGTGTATAAATTAAAGGCTCCTTGGAGAATCCCAAGAGTGGCACTATTGTAGCAACCAGAAATTTGTTTATTTTGAGTTCTCCATTAGTGCATTGATAGTATATTGTTTATTCCATACAATACCTCAACAGTGTATGATCAAATTACAGTTAAGCCTATCATAATATTTTGACTTACCCTCTTTTAAAGGGAAACTAGATTGTGCATCAATCTTACATGTCACAATTGTATCATGCAGAGTTTACCTGGGACAAGTTTTGTGGATCTAAGCAGCAATATACCTGTTGGAATTCAAGAGGAAAAATTACTACAAAGTGGGAAAGAGGTTTCATTGTTAACCTGACTTTCACATTATGGTTGAAGTCGATTTGTTAATGGAAAGATGCTGGATACCCCAACTTCCTTTTTATGACTGAGTGCAAGGTCGATTCCTTCGAAATATTCCTCGCTCAATTGTCATTAAGTCATGGGTTTTATTATAAGTGCTTCACACCTATTACTTTACTAGAGTTGTTATTGAGTCTTTGGAGGTGGTTAGCTTTTCAAAGCACACATGTAGAAGAAGGTGAGAAATAATATGCTTGAATAATTTAAAGTCATCTCCCCCTGAATAGGTGTTCCATTCATAAAGCTAACGACTCACTCTACTTATTTCTAGTGAAAAACTTTGGGACTTGCCATGAATCGTTAAACAATTCCAACCCCATAACTATAAATTTCCTATTTAAATCTATACCCACTATATTAGAATCTGCACAAGGATAACTTCAATTTTGTTTCGAAAGAACCTGCAACTGACTTGTACCATGCTATTTAATATTTTGTGAATTTATTCGCATCCTTGGTCTATGACATAAAGATGCAACATATTACCTTGCATTTTCAATACTAACACTCCTAAAAAATAATAAAGTATGCCCAAATCTATCATTTCAAATGATCTATGTAGCTCACCTTTTGGTTTTTCAATTATTGAAGTTGTTACCTATATTGATGATATCTTCTACAACTGATACCATAGTGACAATATATGTTAGATTTTTATCCGTTTTGCTCTAAAGGTGTTTCTTCTTTAGTAGAGCAGCAATACACTAAAGTTTCCATTTAGGGGAGAAGTGTACCCAGTAGCAACCTTGTCCTGTGTGCAGATGGGTTCAATGCATATTATACTCCAATTGTTGTTTTGAAGGTGTTTCTCCTTCAACAATACTTCTTCTCAGTAGATCCTTTCGGTTTGCACCTTCAGTGGATGCATGTAGCCTTGGGATACATGCTGTAGATTATAGTTTTCCTATGAGGGTGTAGCAACGATGAAAGAAGTGCATCAATTTTAGGAATCTTGTGGTTTTTTTATGCAAACATGCTTGTTTAGTGTTTCCCAAACTTATACAGAGCCATATTTAGTATGCTTTTATTGTTTAACTTAGATGCTCACTTTTCTTAATATAGGTGTTTTTCTTAGTTTTGTTTTATGCACTGATTTAACTTTAAGAAAAGTGCATAGTAGGGAAGGGTTCTATATCTTGAGTAGGGGACATACTTCTAGGTAGGAGGTACTCTATTCTAGGAAGCTTTTCCCATGCATTTTAGGCACTTTATCCGAGAATCCTAAGAACGACGTTATTGTAGCAATAAGAAATTCATTTATTTTGAGTTCTTCATTAGTGCATTGATAGTATGTTGTTTATTCCATGCAATACCTCAATAGTGTATGATCAAATTACTGTTAAGATTGTCATAATATTTTGACTTACCCTCATTCAGAGGGAAACTAGAGCATGTGTCAAGCTTGCACGTCACAATTGTATCATGCAAAGTTTATCTGGCATGCGTTTTGTGGATCTAAGCAGCCGGATACCTGTTGGAATTCGAGGAAACAATACTGAAAAATGGGAAAGAGGTTTCGCAGTTAACCTTCCTTTCACATTATGGTTGGAGTCAATTTGTTGGCAAGATGTTGGATACACCAACTTCCTTTTTATGACTGACTACAAGATTAAGTCCTTCGACATATTCCATGCTCGATTGTCATTAAGCGATTGGTTTTCTCATAAGTGCTTAACATATATAAACTTTACCAAAGCTATTATTGAGTCTTTCAATGTGGTTATCTTTTCAAAGAACACATGTACAAGAAGACGAGAAATAATATGCCCAACTAATTTCAAGTTATCAACCTCCGAATAGGGTGTTCCCTTCCATAAACCTGATGAATCGCTCTGCTTCTTTCTAGTGAACAAAGTTGGGACTTTTCATGAATTGTGAGACAATTCCATCCCCATAGCTATCAATTTCTTATTTAAAGTTATACCCACTAGATTAGAACCCACAAAAGGAGAATTCCATTCCCATTTCAAAAGAACCTGTAATCAACTTATACCATGCTATTTAATATTTTATGTATTTCTTCACATCCTTGGCTTGTGACATAAAGACACAACATGCTACCTTGCATTTTCTATACTAACACTCCTAAACAATAATAAAGTATGCCCAAATCTATCATTTCAAATGATCTATGCGGCTCACCTTTTGGTTTTTCAATTTTCGAAGTTGTTACCTACATTGATGAGATCATCTACAACCGAGGCCACAGTTACAATATCTATTAGAGTTTTATTCGTGTTGCACTAAAGGTGTTTTTTCTTCAGTAGCACTACAATACATTATAGCTTCCATTCAGCGGAGAAGTGTACCCAATAATAGCCTTGGTCTATGCGCAAATGGGTTAAATTCACAGTAGACTTTATCTATTGTTTTGAAGGTGTTTCTCCTTCAATAGTACTTCATCTCAGTATATCCTTTCAATCTACACCTTCAACACATGCATACAGCCTTGGGGTACATGCTACAGATTCCATTTTTGCTATGAGGGTATAACAATGATGAAAGAAGCGCATTGATTTTAGGCATATTATGGTTTTGGTATGCAAGCATGCTTGTCTAATGTTTCCCAAAATTATATAGAGCCATATTTAGTATACTTTTATAGTTTGACTTAGATGCTCACTTTTCTTAATTTAGGTGTTTTTCTTAATACTATTTTATGCATAGTAGAGAAGGGTTCTATATTTTGATTAGGGGACATAATTCTAGGTAGGAGGTACTCTATTCTTGGAAGCTTTTGCCATGCAGGTTAAGTGCTTTATCCAAGAATCCCAAGAGCGGCACTATTGTAGCAATAAGAAATTCGTTTATTTTGAGTTCTTCATTAGTGCATTGATAATATATTGTTTATTCTATGCAATACCTCAATAGTGTATTATCAAATTACAGTTAAGCTTGTCATAATTGTCATGCGGAAAGAGTTATTTTTGCAGACAAACCTAACCTCCCTAGGAGTCTAAGACTCTCTAGTGACAAACAAACAAAACAAGAGCAATCCTTCTCTAAACATACATTATTCTATGAGAAACCAAGTGCTTTCTGATCTTACCTTAGGTCCAACGCTTGTTGTAGCAGTCCAGCCTTGCTGATCCAGATGAGCTCCTCCATCACTTTAAGACCTGCATACACTAACAAGGCAAACGATTACATAACACCTGAATATTTCATAAAACAAAGCATATTCATCACATAGACCAAGGAGTACATGAAATAATTCATTAACAACAAATCATTGGGAAGAATGGACTTATTTGTATTAAGGAAACAAAAAAGGAACCATTACAACCTGAGCCTTGGTGTTGTGCAAGCTCCTCCCAGGGTCCAACAAGAGATTTCCTCTACTTTGACAAGCTCACCCACTTCCAATATGGCAACAAGAAAGGATGGTAATCCCTCCTCACAAGTTTACAATGGAAGTCCTAATTCCAGCAGCATCTACCCTTTGGAATCTTCAGCTTTCAACCTCCCTCCTCTGGCCCAAGGCCTGTATTTATAGTATTCTAGAGGAAGTTATTCAGTTCCAACATCAATGGGATACTCCCTCTTTTGGATGGGGTAGCTCCTCTCTTGATGGGATAAGTTCCTCTATGATAGGGATGCATGAACCATCTGGAGGCACTCAATACACGTCAAACACTCTTCTAGAAGGCTCTAGAAGTGACCACAAGTAACTTTTTAAAGATGAAACTCGCGCCTTTTGACCTTTACAGGGGTACGCACCCATACTTTGGCTTACAGAGCGTACAAGTACGCAGGTACAGTGTGTTTGGAGTGCGTACACGCAGGCAAGGTAGAGAGAACCTGCGTACCCAGAGATAAACATGTTTTTAAGTGACTTTCTCTCTTTTTGAAGTTTGACATGAAGAGCAGAGGTATGAGGCTTGACAAGGAGGATAATATGACTATTGATGGAGCCATATTAACTGCAGATAGTCAAGGTGACAAAATTCAGTGTAACAGATTGCCCCCTAAAGTACGAAGCCTGTAATAGATAAGGGTGTTAAATCATATAAGAAGGGTGAAGTACTTTATCATTTCAAGGATCATCTTGTGGAGAGCCCGGTCAGAACCTGCAATTTTCAACACAAAATACATGTAAAAGATCATATCATCGCTGAGGTAGGCATTCCCATACTTAGATCAAAAACTTTAACTATCAGACTAACTACTCTGATACAGGATTGATTTCATAATACATCATAATCATAGACTCGTGTAGACACAGTATGGACGCAGCCATCTATTTATAATTGGCCTTAGACATTAAATTTGAATACAAAACTTCCTCGCAGCCTGGATGGTGGAAACTAGATCCAGGGTCTTCATCTCTACTTCCCGAATTGGTACGATTCTAGCCATGCGAATAAATGAGTCGATGTCGAACATGGTAGAAACCACTTGATTACCAGTCAATAATGTAAACTGTTAACAAGCGTGAGAGAGACACCAGTAATGTCAATGGTTCTCAAAGTACCCAGCACAATCCATGAGATGTGAATGAATGAGTCGATGTCGAACATTTCATGGAATCCTTCGATCGCAAGTCAATGCTGAAAACTGACGTCGAAGGCGAGAAACCTGCCATTGATGCATGCAGACTCCAAGGTACTGACGATTCCTAAGTCAACTTTCTAGATAATGTGCTGATGTCGATAGAAAGCGACTCGTCGCGGGCAAGCCCACAACGCGAAATCATAGTTCAAGTTGAAGAAATATAGCTGTAAGGACTGACTCAATGATGATGAATGATAGGTATTTTGTAATTGAATGTTTTGTTTCAGATCTCTTGAACACATAACGACA
>APFE031272874.1:6624-18409 GCA_000404065.3 Pinus taeda | reverse complement strand
TACCTGAACCCGATGTCGAACCTGTATCTGTCGTATTCGCCTCCTTCTTCTCTGTCGAAGACTCTGCTTTTGAAGTTTGCTACTATCGCTTCCAGCAGTCCTTCTTTAAATGCCCTGATTTGCCACAAAACCAACACTTTAGCTTACTCTTCTTCCCTTTTGACTTTGAACGTGAGTCGCTCGGCTTCCTGGGGCGTCTTTCTTTTGAACGACCTCTAACCATCATAGCTTCTGATGTAGAGGTTTCGGAATGCGACCTCCTCCTTGTTTCTTCCGATAATAAGGATGCAACTACATCATCAAACTCAATAGTTTCTGATGAACTAAGACTTATAGAAGTAACAAAATGATCCCATGACTCGGGCAACGAGCACAATAAAGTAATAGCTTTATCCTCGGATGGAATTTTTACTTCTATACTTTGTAATTGCACAAGAAGAATATTAAAAGCATTTAAATGATCAAAAATCGATGTACCTTCCTTCATTTGCAAACTGTACAACTGTCGCTTCAGGAGAATCCTATTGGTTAAGGATTTGGTCATGTACAGTTTCTCCAGTTTCGTCCACAAACCAACAGATGTTACCTCCGACATGATATTAAACAGGACATCGTCCGCCAGGCATAATCGAATAGCACTAACTGCTCTTTCGTCCATCTCATCCCACTCATCGTCTGTGATGTTGTAAGGTTGTTTGGATTTACCTATTAATGCCTTTACCACACCTTGTTGGACAAGCAAGTCATGCATTTTCACCTTCCAGATCTCAAAATTATTTTTTCCATTAAACTTCTCAATTTCAAACCGGGCACTTTGAGTTTTTGCCATCTTGTGTAAAAAAAAACACAATAATCTCCAAAAAACGAATGTTTAAATACCAGCAATTAATATAAAAAAAATTCGATGCCTTTCTGCTTTTGCCTTAAAAAAAAAATATGCCCTTTAAACTTCACAGAAAAATTTCTGCCATATGCACTTATATGCCTTTGCTTTAAACAAAAAAACAAATTATTGAGAAAGGCCTTTCATAATAGGCTTGTCTACATTCCTGATCCTTGCAGCATAAAATTCCACACAAACACGTAGTTTATAAAAAACAAGCCACGTTTTATCCGATTTTGAAAAACATGAATCTCTGTCCACGTTTTATCATGAATCTCTTTCCACGTTTTATCATATTTAAAAAAAAATGAATCTTTGAACTGTTGGCACATTGCAAACCAGAACAAAATGAGAATGACTCTCAACACAGCAACCATGCGCACCAACAGCACCAACGCATGTACACTCAGGAATTCAATGCAAATTGTTTTTTTTTTTTTTTTTTTTTTTTTTTAAATAACAGCAATTCTACGCAAGTATGTGATGGGCAATAGCTAATGAAAAACCTTCATAACATTGGAGACGTTCCACGTTGAACATTAACGCATCTAGATTGGAGATGTTGCAGGTTGGTTTGACTTTACTCAGGCGCTCGCACTCAGCAGCAACAGGTAATACACCGCATAATTGAAGGCTTCAGGTATACTTTACAACCATTCCCGTCTTGCACAGCCACAGCTCAAACACGGCATACTCCACGGGAAACAGCACTATATTCAGTGATCAATAGCGTTCCCTGTATACCTCAAAATTTGGGAGTTTTAAGAAAACAAGCTTCTGGAAATCGATCGAAAACAACAGAGATGAATTCACCGATTGAAAGCTACCACGTACGCAGCGCTCCCTGTATACCTGGTAAGTGTGCAGTTCGTTCGTGCTCTGATCCTCCCATCCTGCTGCAGACTTAAATTCCTTGTCTGCCCGCTCTTAATCTTGTGCCTATCATTTGGATGGTTACGTCGCAGCAAAAAATAAACAAACTGTTTTGAGGAAAAGCCACGCAGCCGCTCATGCAACCTTACTTCACCTTCAACTCTCACTGCACCAGCAACCAATTAAATATCTATACGCACCTCCACGTAGGTAATCTCAGCACGTCCAGCACGCAGACTCCAGGACGCCACGCACAGCAATCAACAACACCTCCAACACCCTCTGATACCACTTGATGGAGATTAGATGCACAACTGAATTTAAACAAAATAACACAGTAGATAAATCAAGCACATCAAGACACGGGAATTAACGTGGTTCACCCAACCAATCTGGGCTACATCCACACAACATAGGCATCGACAATTTATTAATCAAACAGGAGATTACATAATAAAATCCTCACAAAACTCTCACCCTCATAGAAAACATCCGAATTGTTGCCTGTTATATAGCAAAGAGAATCTAACAACCTCATTAACTCACTCACATCAAATATAGGAGGCATTAATCATCTCCCAACAACCTGGAGCTAATCTAGGAACTGATTCCTATTGTTGTCATCAACTGAGATTTTGCCTATCTTACTCCAAACAGAAAATCTCAACAAAGTAGTGACACTCAAAATTGAACCAAGAATAGAGGCCTTGTATCCATTCAGAGAACATAGATCTCTATGTAAGTTACAGAAACAAAAATTAGGAAGTTAGTCTGGCAAACTATTAGTGTTCGTGAAGTGAGTGAGCTATAAGTCTCTCATTTATGGAAGATAACATACCAAAGAAGATGAAGCTTTGATAGTGATGTAGTTCCTAGTTCTTTGAAGAGAAACTAGACTTAGTATGAGTAAAAAAAAGTTTGGAAGACTTGTAGGTCATCGATGTTTAGCTTGAAGAGGAGAATAGGCACTTGAAGGAGCGAGTCGAAATGTAAGACTAGAGGATAAAAAATATGGAGAAGAACCTTGAGATCTTTACAAGACTATTACCATTGATATAGAACCAATTTCCAAATTCTAAGACTCCTTCACTACCATGAGGGAAGAATAAGACAAGAGAAAATCACAACTCTTACAATTTGGGGAGAACTCAAATGGATAGTTGATAGGAGGACAATCTCACTCAAATGATGGCTTAGCTAAAGCTAAATCACGGGAAAACTACAAATAGTTATCTAAAAGGCCATTAAAGCAAAGCCACCTTCTATTAATACTACCAAAGCCAACACCATGATTGAGACAACTCTTGTAATCTTACCTTCCTTATTTCTTAAGAAACTTTTCATGAATTTGAAAAGTAGACATGTGACATTGGTTTCAAGCCAATTGGATTTGGAAGATCGTTCTAGTAAATCTTAATGGGAAAAAAATGCCATACATTGATATTAGTTGCCACCTGAAGTAGGAAGAGCCTATAAATCAAATTGGAATATCATTGGACTAAGTTTTCTCTCCTCCTTGGCATCCTAATCCATGGAATCTAAGTTTTCTCTTCACATTGACCATCAAAATTATCTTGTTCTTCCCTTACCTATTCTTTATTCACCATGTGTGGCCCTTTGTACTAGTCCTTAAGTAGCCTAGGAATAGATCACAAAGAACTAGGATGTTCTAGGTCATATTTTTAGGTTTTTATATTATGAAAAAGTTTTTTCTATGCTTATATTTAGTAGCAAATAAGAGGGACTTCATTTTTATGGGACCAGCCCGTAACTATGGTTGAGTGTTAATTAAACGTTGATTAGTAAATGATTTGGGATCAATACATATGATTAGGCTTAAGCAAATGATTATCTAGGATATTTGTTTGTTGGCATTTATGTTGGAATTAATGTTGGTCTGTTGGCTATATTTGCCTCAATTTCTGCTTTCCCGCTCTTCGGTTCTACCAAAACCCTTGTTTCAATTTTATTCGGTCATTTCTTGTTTTCGTTATGCCACAATGAGGGTTTGTGCCTGCAATGAGGATTTGTGCTCAACATGCTCGTGACTGTATAGAGCTTGGCAATAATGTTTGTGTGCACCTGATGCAGGAGCATTAGCTTGGGAAAAATACCTTGTATTTTTATTAAACCTAGGGGTCTCATATTTTTGAGAATTTATTAATTTCATGTAGATATTAATATTATTTTTGAGTGATTAATTATGTTTTTAATTAATTATATGTGAGAATTTGTAAATGTTTCCAAACAACTGGACACATGAGAAATTAGCCTTGAGATCATTTAGAATTAATGATGGAAAGCCTAAGTTAGAATTAGTTGGAAGGTTTTAGGGATAAAAATCTATCTTTTAGGGGTGTTGAGATATTTGGGGATTTGTTGAGATATTAAAGGGATTGAACTCAAATTATTTCATTTTGGAATTTGTATAAATTGATATGCCTCAAAGGTAAATAAATAAGAAGTTTGAGAGGTGAAATTAGAGTGATTGTGAGTAGGTTTGAATACCCAAGGCTGTAAGCCTCTCGGCAAATTGTAAGGCCCATGAATGTTGAATATCTGGGAAGGAAGAAAAGTTTGTAAGTATTTTCATTATTAATATGATAACTGTGTTTTAGAGCTTTATTGGTGGATTTAGAAATTGGGTGTTTAAATTTCTGTAACCGAGAAGTCGAATTGCCTGATACATTTGTTAGAAACATTTTAAGACCGAATTTATGAGTTAAAGAACTGTGTGAAGAAGAACCAAAGACAATTCTGATTTCATGGTGAACTAGCAGAACTCTATTTCTGTTAGATTGAATTCGGCTGGTTATTGACCGCGTTATTAAGTTGAATGTAGATCTGGAAATCGAATGATGGCAAATTGATGTGGAATGTGTTAACTTTGTTAAAGGTTAAACAACGTTTTAAATCTGGTTTGATAAGTTAAGTTCTGGCTTGAGATTGAATCATTGACACGTAGAATAGGGTAATGGAGCAGCGCTGGCTTAATCGAAGATGTAGCTGGATGTGCCATCGAATGAGGTGTTCAATCAAACAAGTTGGCAAGTCGTAATGTGATAACGCAATGTTTAAATGTATGTGGGAACTGAAATTGATGTCAATTGCATTTATGCACAGACGTGAGAGAAGGCGTAGGGCGTTGTTTTTAAACATTGTTTATTTATTTGCAATTCAATTAAAATGATTTTAATTGTTGGGTTCCAGAGTCAAGTGAAGGAAACGATATGGACAGCATGGCGAATTTGTGATAGTGTGTTGTGCAGAGGCAATGTGGATGCATTGAAATGCCGAAGAAAAGTGTTTTACAGTTGCAAATTGGAGTGGTTGTATACATTGTGTCAATTCAAACATAAATGGTACCATAGCAAAGTTTTAAAATTGATTTTTTTTTTTTTTTAAGGAAGAAAAAGCATGATATATTCATAAAAGAGGATTACATATTGCAAATGCAAGAAGAATATGCAGAAACATTGATCGAGCCACTTACAAAAATACTCCAAAAGAAGTATCCAGAAATGCCCTCAGACAAGGCAACAGATAAAGGAATAAACCCCAGAAAATCGGCTTAAACAGATCCCAAATAAAGCCCCAAAAGGCCAATATTGCGCCCCAGAAAAAAACAGGGCAACCCATCTATAAGGTGCAGAAGTGGCAACAATGCACCAAGCAGACAAACATCTGTGGATAGAAAATGAGGCAACCAGCACTAAATTTGTCTGCCCAATACGAAAGGAGAGGCACGAAATGAGGAAGAGAGCAGCAAAAGTAGCCACTCCTTCCTCGCCCCCTCAAAATCTCCACCCGAATCAAACGAGAAACAGAGGAAGAAACACTGCCTCAATCATCCACATCTGCCTGCAGAAAAAGACCATCAGAATCATCCATATAAGGGGCACGAAACAACGCAGAGCGTTGCTGTTCCCTCAATGCTCCAAAGGATATGATGCGGCCAGAACAATCCAAACTACCGTCGAGAAGGAGAAGACCCACCGGAGCAGAGGCGTCATCGGGGGTAGAGACGGTAAGGGTAGCCACCTCGCCCCCGCTTAGAGAAAACTAAAAGACCAGAAGATGAAATGAGCCTACAAGCTTGCCTCTTATTGCTCAACTCAAGAGAGTCCGCACCTCACGCCGTTCGCCGCTCGCCTCTGGAGAAACCCCGCGGAGTCGCCGGTGAAAACCACGTTGTTCTCCCCTCACCTCTCGTGAAGCCCTTGCTTCCTGCGTAGAAACCCTCGCTGATCGTCACTCTGGAGAAACCCTCGCTGCTCGCCTCACGCCACTCGCCTCTGGAGAAGCCCTCGCTGCCTATGATGAAGCCCTCGCTCACCTCTGGTGAAGCCTTACGCCGCTCGCCTCTGGAGAAACCCAACTTTTGTGAAGCCCTCGCCGCCTGTGGAGAAGCCCTTGTTCACCTCTGGAGAAGATATACGAGGACTGTGCCTGCCAAGGAAAAAATTGTGCCAAGGAAGAACCCTCACTGCTCGTGTCATGCCGCTCACCACTCACCTCTACTGAAACGTTGCGGATTCGCCGGAATAACTGTGCCTACAAGACGAGGAATGTGCCTATTTCTCATGGCGTGCTTGTAGAAATGATTCTCTACCTTGCTCCTCACTGCTCTACTGTTGTTATCCGTTGCCTACTCTAGGAACTATGTCTGTCGCTGCCTGCCTGCTATCCGCTATCGCTGCCTACCTGTTTTCCGCTGCCTCTGTCTGCTATGCTATCTGCTGCCCCCTGTCTGCTATGTCTACTATGATATTTGTTGCCCTTGTCTGCTATCTCACTGCTATATGGAAAGGGGTTTGAGACGCTTGCATCAAATCTTCTCCAGCATACCTGCAAAAGCAAGAAATACCTAGGAGCAACCAGTCGACTTTCTCATTGAACCTGTAGAAAACCCCAAACAATAAATCCGGCAACAAAAATCCCGGCAAACTGCGCCAAGGAAGAACCCTCGCTGCTCGCGTCACGCTGCTCGCCCCTCTTAAAATTGATTTTAATATCATTGTAATTGCAGAATGTGGCTCGGACCTGGAAATGGTGCAAGAGGTTAATCCATTTGATGGATCATATCCTAATGCAGAGGAAACGTTTTATTGCCAGATGTGATAAATAATGCAGAGGTCAAATTATATAATTGCCAGAATGATGTTTTGCAGAAGTGGCAGATTCGATGGATGAAGATAGATCGATTTACATAAATCGATGCTAATTTTTGTTAAAGTTCCTACACAAGGAGTCAAGGGCGTAGAGGAAGCGCTGTCAATTCGATGATGTATCGAATGGTAAGTCACAATTAAACGTTGGGGAAAATTGGTACATAATGAGTACCATAATGAAGATTGTTGTTATGTTGGTTTTTGAATTCTGGTTGAATATAAATTGGGAGCACTGGCATTCTTTTTAAACGATCTCACTGGCATTAATTCAAACAAGTTCAAATCTCATTTATATTGTGATGCCTGAAATCGATGTGTAATGGTATGAATTTGCCAGGTTGAGCTTTTAAAGCATGGGTGCATTCTTTTTATTAAATTTTGATTTTAAAATCCAGTCATACGTGAGTTGGGTTTAATCACATGAAGAAATGATTGTTGGGAGTACAGTTTTCATGAACCATAAAATTTGTGAACAGATGTTTGAGAAGCTTCCGCGAATGAATGGTGTAGAATTTCCCAGACTGGGAGTCTTACTTGGGCAGTTATTGAAGGTGCATTTTTATATGCATGAGAAGAGGAAAGATTCTGGGTTTTCAGGGTTAACCTGCGTCAGCACCCAGCTATGAATTCTTCCACCTGGTTGCGAGATATCTCTACCCGCACTTACAGCTATGTCACCTGGTTACCTAGGCATTGTGTTAAAGGTTTCTCTGATTTCATGAGAGGGTTATTGTTGTTCTGCCTCCGTGGTTATTATGAATTCCTCTGTTCCATTATTGCGTTTTGTTACAGTCTTTCTGGTTGGATTTTAGTTTTTGGTTCTATGGTTGATGTGTGACTGTTCTATGCTTTGGCAGGTCACAGTCATGGTGGCTTCCTCAGCTTCACTCGGTCCTGGCAAGGTAAGCTACCTCTCCATGCTATAGATTTCCCTCTTCAATTTTCTTCAACACTAACGATAGTCTCCCCTTGGTTTGCAGGGTTGTCACTATTGATTGTGACTCAATTGGGGTTTTGTTCCTCCAATGCAAGTATTCTTCAGGTAAGTGACTCTTTTGGTTTTACTTGTCAAGTTTTATTTCTAGGTTTCTCTTGGCATACATTTAGCTGACATGCTCTGTTGGCTTTCTGTGCAGGTTAGGGTTTGCTCCAAGCGTGGTCTGCATAATTGTTACGAGCAATGGCTCCAGTAGGGTCATTCTCTACTACTTTTAGTTAACTTATAGTTTTTTTCCCCTATCATGACACTAGGAAAAGTCCCAGTACTCCTTCGTTTGATTATCTTTGCTATTGAGCGACCTTGGCTCTGTTTGTATGTAAACTTCGACTGTGGTTCGGGCTCTGGACACTTGTAATTTATTTGCCTTTTCTTGTTGTGACCATCTAGGGTCCAACCCTGACTTTCGGGGTTTCGTTGTCTCGTCTTATCTTATTCTATTTTTAATTGAGCACTTAGAACTGTTTGGATGTATGCCAATATTATAGTTATAAAAGGAATTGACAAGAAACTTTGTGTAATTGGTTTACCTTCATTTTGGGTGTCATTCTTCAGTAGTTGTATTCTCATTCTATTGTGAATTGGCTCATACTATTGTTTAGTTTCATATATTTGGACACTGTTGTTGTTGTTGCTGGAACTCTGTGCTGGTAACGCTCGTACAATTTCTTTGTTGAACTCAGTAATTAGGTCTCTATGTTTAATAGAAAGGAAAATAATAGATAGGAACGCACAGTGCTATTTAGTTTGCATACTCAATAATTTAGAGGAAAGCAAATGAATGCCATGGACAAACTGTTTACAGATGGATTCAGTTATTCAGATGAAAATTACTTTCTCTTTCTTGCATTTCTGTTCTCATGCATTGAACCCCTTCAGAATGTATTACATTGGTTTTTGTATTGTATTTAGACAGTTACTTGAACTGTTCTCAGTTACCCTTCAGTTACTTTTATAGTTACACAATTGATAACTATTCTGGGTTTTCTTGTGTTGTAGGATATACAATATTATTTTTTTTTTAATGAAAAGACAACTGTAAAAATGGATTAATAAAATGACAGAACAACGTGACTGTAATGACCCTATCCTAATTGTATTGTTCCTAATATCCATTAACTAATAATGAAATAAAAAAAAAAACTAGTTCGTAGACACTGTTTTGATCAATAAATGTAAAGGAAACTAAATGACAATGACCCTGTCCTCCTTAGCTGGGACCAACACCTGGTCATGGTACCCTTCGCTGGATGCTCCTACATCACACTCTCAAACAATGTCCCTAATTTCAGGCTCTATGGGAATGCTTATTTACAATAGAATCTTAATTTTGATCTAAACATGGAAATTTCCATTGCTCATGTATGGATCAAATTTTTGCATCTCCTTGTTATTTTCAAGGATGAGGACTCTCTCAAAAATATTGGAAACCAATTGGGTTGTAATACCCTAGGTTTTATTCCCAAATTAGTAATGGATATATGCACATGATGAAGGAACTAAGAGCCTAGCTATGTAATGGATTTGAATATTTATAATAACATCATCACCAACTATAGAGCGAATAAGGACAAAAGTATAGATGGCTATGATTCCATGAGAGGGGGGTAACTAGAGGGGCTATAATTTTGGTTTATATTTTTACCACACTCATTTTGGAAAAAATGGAAAAGATGGTTGTGTGAGCTGCTTGGGTGAGACCATGTGGCATTTTGAGAGCATGCATATTTAACCATACAATTTTGGTTGTTTGGGGGATTATTCATTCTTCACTTTCATTGTGAGGTTCTTTCTTGTTCTTTCTTCATAGAGAGAAGATGATTTTTATGGAAAGGAGCCATTTTTTGTGGTTGTAGGCTAATCTTTGTTATATTCTAGCTAAGAAATGCCTGAGTGCATGAATACATTGATATCATTGGTGAACTTGTCCATACATTATGAGTCTCTAGAGATTTTAGCATTGAGATTTCATTGCAGAGAAAGGGAAAATTGGTATTTCGTATGCCAAGGTCAATGTTCTAATTTAATAAGATACTTGAAAATAAGGGGTCCCTTTTTCATCAAACAACATTGATTTTTGGGCTAACCAAATCCATAGAAAGTTAGAAAGGGGAAAGAGGATTTCTTTCCATTCCTTTAGTTCATTTTTAAGCATTGATCCATGAATGTTCCTCCCCAGCCTTCCTTCACTCCTACAACTTATTCAACTTACAACCATTACCGCTTGACATGGAAACATTTATTAGTAAATTATTAATAGATTCAACATCTTCTCTACGCAAAATATAAATATAGGTTCTTGCGTAGAATATTTTTTCATATTTCCCCATCTTGAGACCTTATACATTATAGCTAGCCACATAATTTAGTTTTCTCTAGAGCTCTGACCTTCAACAATTATTTCACCACCAAGATTTGTTATATGTTTACATTAAGAAGTGGGCATGATATCCCAACCTAGTCAAATAATGTATGATAGTTTTTCTTTGGATAAATTATTCAGTATTTGTCCTTAGTAATTATAACATAACTTCTAAGCTTTTCATATTAAAAATTTCCCTCTTTTTTTTTTCGAAGGTGGCGAAGTAATATTTCAATTGCATTTTACAGACACGTGTTCATGTAAGATTATTTTCAACTGTTTAAATAAATTGAAAAACCAAGAGCACCCTTTTGAAGAGAACTCGTAAATGAAGATTGTGCCAATTTTTAAGGCCATAGCTTGATCAATCTTTAAGGCTTGATTGTGCCAATTTTTTTAATTCCATTCCTAGGTTGTATTGGTGGGAAATTTCAAAACCATGGCTCCATTGACCCTATTTCATAGTCGAGCCATTATCTCGATTAAGCTCCTAGATGGCCTTGGGTTACATAAGAGCTTGATCGAAGGTTTGTTTTAATTCTTAATCAAGTTATCTATAATCCCTCAAACATCTCAATCGAGAGCTCAAATATTGCTCAATAAAGAGCTTAAAATGACTCAATTGAGTTGTTGTTTTCCACCCAAAACATGCCCTCTATTGCCAAAAAATGTAACCCAACTTCATGCATAGACAAAAATATTTAAAACCCTCATTCAAGCGTCATTCAAGACCATGCTTTTTGAATGCAAATTTATGTAAAACCTATCCTTTTAATTATATGTGTTAACCTAAAAAGGATATATCATGTTTAGTAATGTCGATTGTTACTTCCCCTACATTCACACTCATGTTTTCCACTCAATAATGATAAATTGATAAAACACAAGTGCATCCTTAAGGGAAATTTGACTTTCATAGCTATGGCTAATATATATAATTCAACAATTTCTTATGAATTTCTATCATAACTCAAATTCCATTTTATAAATAAGAATACATCATCGATAAATGGAAAGTGTGACAAAATTTAATCTCTTCCCATATTTACAGTAGAAATTATTATTAGAAACCAAGATAATACTAAGAGGGGGGTGAATCAGTATTGTGATGATTTTACAACTTTCTTTCAAAAAGTAAGGAATACTAAAACACCAATAAACACTTCAGAAACCATTCATATAAGCATCACAAGAATCAAAACAAGAAGCACATATTAAATGCGTATATTATTCAATCTTTTCTTCAATTTCTTTTACAAAGGCAAGCTTAAACTTTCCTTTTCAATGTTATCTTACATCCACTAGAAGGAAGGAGCTACTCCCTAATTTACCAGCTACCACTGAAAAGAGCTACTACCCTTGGTTTATTAGCTACCATTGAAAGGGGATATTGCCCCTGGTTTATAAACTACCATTGAAAGGAGCTACTCCCCATGATTTTTTACTAGCCACTATTGGAAGGCACTACAACCCCTGATTTGCAAGTTGTCACTTGCTTA
>APFE031272870.1:0-12720 GCA_000404065.3 Pinus taeda | reverse complement strand
AACCGATAGCCTTCCAACAAGCAACAGACATAATGCAAGTAGAAGCGCCTTCATCAATGACCGTTCGGTGAATAGTTTTAGAATTGATGATGACTTGGATAAGGAAGGCAATTTGGAGAGGCAGTCTCAGTACATGACTGTCTAGGTCAAAAGTAATCAAATCCGAGTCGGCTGGGTCAATGCCACCGATAGTTGATAGCAAGGACTTCCTCTAGGAAGGGCAGCTCTAGAGAAATTCTAATGTGGACATAATTGACGGAGCCTGGGCTAAGTCCTCAACAATGCTATAGTGATGAGCAGCGCGAGCATTAGGGTTGTAAGAAGACTTCCAAAGCACCCCTCTAAGAGGGGGTCGGGTGACCGATTCAGTGCTAGGTTGCTCGATATGGAGAGGACCAGAACTGGACGGAGGAGCACTAGAGGGGACCTCAGTTTCCTTCCCGGTAGGCGATAGATACTCTTTTGCCTGAGTACTAATGTGGACGGGAATCATCCCAACCATAAATACCTGAGAACCAAAGGGAGAAGAGGATTGAGATGGATCATCCACCATTTGATTTTACTATGAGGGAAAAGGCTCTTTGAGCATGGTAGAAGTCCCAGGGGCACCTTTCAACAAATGACTAACTTCAGACCACCTCGGGTAGTCTTTGGTATAGTGGTCCTCGTCACAGATAAGGCAAGGATACTTATGCTTGCACTTGGCACCTTCCTCGGGTGGAGGTTTAGAGGAATCCTGCTTCGGTTGGTCGACCTTATTCTTTCCTTTTCCCTTATTTTTTCGTTTCGAAGCTTTGTCCACCGTGGTGGACTGAACAACGTTAACCTCTGAAGTGTTACCAGCATTGGAGATAGCCTGAGAAGCATTTCATTTGAAGTGTTCGATTTTTGCTTCCTAGCGTTCGCGGAAGGTGTCTTAGAGGACGGATTAACAGAATAGATAACATCGTCAACAGATGGTGTTGGCGGGGCTTTGGAAGTTCTGGGTCTCGAAGCATAAGGAAAATAATCATATAGTGTACTGGATTGGGAGGAAACCAAGTCAAGGTACTGAGCACGCGCAATAGCTTGCTCTTCAGTTACACATGCCCCCATAGCAATGTCCTGGGCTATTGGACCGATGAATGAGGTTGTAAACCAGTTAGTCAAAAGCTGATCAGGAATCCAAAACTTAATCAAATGGTGACGTCGTGTCCATTCATGGATATGATCAAAGATATGTGTGGTCGTGGTTTGTTTCAAAGATATTAGGAGGTGTGTGCCCATTTCATATCAAATCGGCAACTGAAAATGAGTTAAAAATGCCATAGCCAACGAGTTAAAGTCTTGAAAAGATTCGTGAACTAGCTCAATATACCATTTGGCAGCAGAGCCAGTGAGAGTCCGTTGGAATAGGTAGAGCCGGATTGAATAATCAAGCCATGAATTCGATGAACACCATAAGTGATAGATCATGACATGAGCTTGGGGATCTTCTCCAACTTTACCATCGAATTTGGGACAATCACTGGGAATCTTAGTCAGAACCGGTGGCTAATACAAATTATGAAGAATGGGATCATTAGTTAGTTTGGACATGTCCGATAATTCCAACGTTGCCAAAAAGGGTAATTGAGGGTTGAAGGACATCTGAGGCCGCGGATAAGAAACAACATCAGAGTTCCATCCAGTTCCCTGTTGCCCCCATTGATTTTTCCCAGACGGATTTAATCCGTAGGAATTTTCCCCATAGGGGTTATAGCTGTAACTAGATGGTTGACCCTGGATTTGACCCCCTACATTCCACTGATTACCAACCTGACCTACAGGAGCAACATATGGTTGCTAAAAATTCTGATAAGGGTTAACCTGCGGTTGTTGATAATTTTGGTATGGGGCAAGTTGAGTTTGCCCTTGGGGTTGTCGAAAACCATAAGGCGGATGAGCTCCCAACTGAGCCCGGGGGCCAGGCTGCATTTGATAAGCAAGTTGGGATTGGGATCCAACCTAAATTTAGAGACCGGATTGGGTCTGGAGCCCAGACTGGGGCTGAACACTGGGTGGAGCTTGAGAAGCAACGATCATTTGAGCGCCCAGTTGAGCAGGCCCAGATGAATGTCCTTGGGAGAACTGATGCTGAGCCATTTGGCTAGCAGGTTGACTTGGTTGAGATTGAGGTTGACCCATTTGCCCAGAAGGTTGAGCTTGCTGGGTATTGGGTTGACCTTGTGCAACTGAGGGTTATCCTGATTGACCGGATGGCTGAGAAAACTGGACACTTGGTTGACCCTGTTGGATTTGGGGCTGACCAACTTATCCAGATGGTTGATTAGGCTGGACAGTGGGTTGGCCTTGCTGAACGTGAGGCTGACCGACTTTCCCAGAAGGGTAGCCCTACTGGATAACAGGTTGGCCTTGTTGTATGTAAGGTTGTCCTAGATTACCAACAGGTTGCCCAAAATAGGTAAAAGATGAACCACCACCAGCTGAAGGTTGTCCCTAGAAGGGTTGTCCTTGTGTGTCTCCAGTTTGCCTTGGATAAGGTTGTCCGTAATACTGTTATCCATGAGAGGGATGCTCATAAGATGGCTAACCTTGATAGTGTGGCCCTTGAAGATTTGCAAGCGATGCTTGGCCACCATGATAAGTAGTGGTGCCCCAAGTAACAGACAACGGAATCGAGACCTCAACTATAGGTTGAGATGCCATAGGTCCGGGGTAATACATATGAGCTCCGTGAGAATCATAATAATGAAATGGATTTTGTGGATCTGGATCCGAAGAGCTTGGATATATTGATCATACGCCCCCCCTACTAGAATGGAACCAGAAGAAGGCAGGGCACTTAGTGTAGGATTAACAACTCCTACTGTTGAGCCATCATTGGAAGGCCTGGCAATAGTAGTCATCACTGAAGAAGCAGTGGCAGCACTGACAACAAGAGTTGAAGAAGCCACACAAACGGTTGGAATGGTTGGAACAAATGTGATAGACACATTGTGAATTTGGGGTGTAAAAGGTTCCGAAGTTAGAGGGACAGTACGAGACCATATGGAACTCAAAAGGGGAGATCTAGAATCGATGATGTCCGCCAAAGCATTATATCATAAAGGCAATGTGACACCAAGGGAAGTAACCTGGAAAGGCGAAGTTTCCATAGGCATAGGTATTTCACTTTCTATCACAAATGACTCTTCACTGGAGACGGGGGTCATCTCATCCATATCGGAGGAAGACATTGGGACCGAAACACTAGGAGGAGTAACGGGAAAGTCTTCTTCGGAAGGCTCCCAAACAGGGTTCCAACAGATGTCGTAGGACTCGTCCTCTGGAGCATGAGAGTTAAGCAGTTGGATACTCAAGATAACAGGAAGAGTATCACTAGCAACCGGTACCTCAAGAGCGACAGAAGATGGAGATCCTTGGTTGCTTGGAATGGGAGACGAGATCGGTGATTCCACCAGGATAATTCAATTCAAAATCCTAGGAAAACTAATGAGTAAGGAAAGAACCCTATGCAAACTAAAATGCAAACAAGATCTAACTGGGTAAATTTGAACATGGCCAAATAAATTTTTAAGACATAGGAATAGAACTTGACCTTTTCATCTTTAAAGAGTTGAGAAAAGGATGAAAAGATGACTCTAGTCACCTTCGAATATTTAATGAGCCTGAAAGGACAAGTGCTTAGATGGACCTTTTCTTTTAGGGAGTTCAAAAAGGAACGAAAGTGACTACTCTAGAGAACTAGGCAAAAGGTTTACTAAACAACCCATAAAACTGCATATACACCTTGGCAATCATATGAAAACCAAGGACTTTCCGTACAACAGTTAGTCTTCCCGAATGTTGTGTTCAGTGCGTTATGGTTTGTAAGGCGGCAGACATAGCTTCCTAAGGATAAAGGATGATAACCTAGTGGGGTCTCCCAACATATACTCGACGGTACTGGGAGCGCAAGTCCGTGCTAGCAGCTATTGGATCACAGAAGGAGGAATCACCCAACCTTAAGTGAAAACAATAGAGACTAGGTTTAACGATGCCCGAGCACGTCTCTAGCCTAGACCTCTAAATAATGTGTGTTATGTTCGAATGCGTTGTTTGGTTTATTCAGTTCATTTTAGAGTTGATCTTGAATTATGTTTCAATTTCCACGCCTTATCGTATGTATATCAAAACCTAGGATGCAACTAGAATGAATAAAACATCTTTCATTTCGATGAACTCCTACTTACAAAAGGGTAGAGAGATTATTCCCAAACCAAGAAAAAACCAAGATCAGCAAATGCAGTCACTCAAGAGATACAATGCATAAACACATCAATCCCTACAGTGCATCGATCCTACTAATGAGAGATTCAAAATTGGCTTTCTAATTTTTTCAAACAGGAAAAACTTGGAATGAAAAATTTGCTTTCACTTTCATACACTAATGAATGCAATCTTTGACTTTGATAGCTTCGAATTCTAAAGAAACAAACGAGCAAGCATGAAACTGATTGACCCAAGCAATTGTAATCTATGTCTGGTAGTGAAATAATCAAATAGACATGGGAATTGGCTCAACAAACACTAAACATCAATCAGCAAGAAACAAGCGATGAAAAACTTCAAGAAAACCAACAAGAGGGTTGCAGATGAATCTTGAAAAGACGAGTAACCAAGCCAAATTATTCAAAACTTGAAAAACTAGGTCACAGAGCCAAAATACAAGATTCACTTCAATGAGAGAAAAAAGTGAGCACTTTAACTAAAAGCAATTAAAACAAGCGAATAGATAAGATAAGGATGACAAAGGATGAATCAGACTGGTGAATTCAGGAGGTAGAATTGACAAAACAATTCTACAGGAATCGTCGCGAGTATAACACAACCAACTATCTCTGATCAACCATGAGTCGTAGCAATAGAGCAATGACATCACGGAAGTACACGTCTTTAATGCGATGGGCAATCGTCGCAACTGTGTGACGGGATATAGCGATGCACAGACTTACAAAACAGAGGGAACGTGATGTTGACGCGACTGTTTAAAATTTTTTAGCGACAATCTTAAAAACAATGAAAGGTAAAGAAAAAATCCCAAACAAAAACCAGTCTATCGTTACAGACAACAATGGGACTTCCCAGATTGACCCAGGTAACCCAGAAGACTAATGGTTCAATCCAAAAATCCGAAAGACATTGAATCAAAAAAATCAAGCAAAAGAAAATAAGAGAAAACATGGGACAGACTCCCCAGCAGAGTCGCCAACTTGTGATGTAGGAAAGTTTTCCCTCTGCAAATAGAGGCACCCCCTCTAGCCCTAGAGTGGGTCTAGTCACAGCAAAGACAGATCAACAATAGATTTCCTTAAATAGTCATTGTTGGAGGCCTACCTCAATCGGTGGTCGAAGAAGTTCTGTTGCACTACTCCAGCTTCCGTTTCCTTCTTCTCAATGAGTGATCAACCTGAAACAATGCAAAAGAAATACAACAAAGCACGTAACTGGAAAACAACAATGATCCATTTACTCACAAAGTCAAGAAGTCATGAGCTATCAAGTAAATTACATACAAGACATAGGAAAACATCATTGATTGTATTAATAATGAAATAAGAGCAAGCTTACAACCAAAGTCTTGACACTGCAAGCCTTCTCAGAGGATCCAGCCATTGTATTTCTCAAGCATTCACCCTTTGAAGATGGATCTCCCAACATACAATGTCTCTCTCTCACTCATAAGCTTTTACACAAAGTTAAGAGCACTCCACAACCTCACACCCACACCAGCTATCGTTCAAACTCAAAAGCACTAACAACACTGCTCCAACAAAGGAATTACCAACTAATTGATTACATCAAAGGTGAGTGCTTTAAATGGAGAAGGAGTCTCCATGAAATGTGGAAGAGGGAGCCCATCCTCAAGGAAGGTAGCACAAATGACGGAACTGCCATACCAGAAGAGAAAGGGCGACACAAACTATGCAAACAACCAGGTCTGGAGACATCTAGAAGGTTGACTGTTGGAACGAATTCGCCCAATCTGGATTGTCGTGGGACATAAAATGATTACTCGCAACTACATCCCAGGGAAGCAATGCAAGCGGACTCATCGTCGCAGGACACAACTCATTACCTCGCGCCAGGTCTAGAAATCTGACTGTCACAGGAAACAGATGTACTCCTATGACAGAGTCACGATGAAACCATTATGGACATAGGAACGTCGTACATATTAAGGGTTTACTACCGATGAGGCATAAACTTAAGGAATAAGGGTCATTTGTAGCAACAAAGAGCATTTGATTAATCTTCTTGCATCAATCGGAAGATATGAACATGTTGATTTGACACATGACACAGTAGAAGGATTGAAATGAGGACAGTGACAAATTACTGTGTAACAGTGGTATAATACTAACTATCATGAAGCCACCAAGATGAATCCATATGAGGCAGTGTATGGCCAACTCCCACCTTCACCTATTTCTTATTTCGATGGATGTTCTAAAGTACAGGAAGTTGATCAACTCCTACAGAACTGTGCCACCATGATCACTCATATCAAATATAATATACATTAAGCTCAAAACTGAATGAAGCAATAGGCTGACCAACATCGTTATAAGCACTCATTTCAAGAATGGGATCAAGTATTCCTGTGACTCCAACCATATAAGAAAACATCTCTCAAAGAACAGGGCTACCAGAAATTAGCACCAAAATTATATGGGCCTTATCAGATACTTCAGTGCATAGGATAAGTCACCTACAAATTGGCCTTGTCACCTACTTCAAAAATCCATCCAGTATTCCATGTATCATGCCTTAAGAAAGTGGTGGGGAACAACTGCAGAGTTAAAACAAGTGTACCCAAATTGGATGAGGAAGGCTCACTTTGACTCTGACCAAAATGGGCCCTCAATACTCATGAAATCCATCTTCATGGCTGCATGATCAAGGAAGTCCTCATCAAGTGGAAAGACACCTCTCCAAAAGATGTGACCTAGGAACCAACCACTATTCTTCAACAATTTCCACAACTTCAGCCTTGAGGACAAGGTTATTTTGATGGGGGAGGGCATGTTAGGTTTCAACCCTAACCCCTTTATTTATGTAATAATCCCATGGGGAAGAGTCAAAGTCATAGTTAGTTAGAGAGTCAATAAATCTTGCATTAATAATTGTAAGTGGTTGACTTGCATTAGAGAAAAGGGACCACAGTTAGTTGTAAATGGCCCATAGTTAATAAATAAAGTGGTTAACTTGTGTTATGCAAGGGACCATTAGTAGTTAGGGTTTTAGATTTCATTCAACTATAAATAGTCTTTGTTAGTAAGGGAAAGATCATCGAGTCTTATTGTAATTGAGCTTTGAGCTGTTGGAGGTTTCCCCCTCAAAGAGGCAAGTGAGCATCGAATTCATTTCTGAATAATAAAATACTATGCCATTTTTCTCATTTCATGTGATAATTCTGTGTTCAGGGCTATATTTCTTAGTATTTCTGGCATTTTGGATTTCTCGCAGGTCAAGAGCATAAAAATATTCCATTTTTGCATCCATGTGTAGTTTTTTTATCCATGTTTTCTTTCTTTCACTCATGCCTTCATTGAACATAACATTAGGCCATCTACCTACTCCCATTTTCCCAATTCTTTTTAGATATCTTATGAGTTGCACCATAGCAATTGCTTCGATGGGATTTTCTCTTGTTTCACTCAACATTATCTCATAAGGTACCAAATTCTTTATTTTTAATTTTCTCATGATGAAGCGTTTTTGGATTTTCTCAATTTGTTTCCCATTTTGAGACGGGGGTGTTGATAGCCCACAATTCACACCCATATAACATCATCGGACAAACTAGGAGTCCAAAAATCACTTTAATTGTTTTCTAACCCCATAGCTTTGCCTCTCTACATTTGTTTTGAAGAGCATATAATGCTTTCCACCCTCCTAAAATTCTCTTATTTCTGTAGTTCTCCCAATTAAGTTTGTTGTTGAAATCAATCCCAAGGTACTTGTACTCATTTACTTCTTCAAGAATGTTTCCTTAAAAGAAGAACGTATGTTGAATATGCTTCCTTTTATTAAAGAAAAATATTATTTTGGTCTTGCTAGTATTGACTTGCGTTCCCATTGCTCTAAAATAAATGCTCAAGGGAATATACGTGCATCTGCAATCCACAGGCCGATTTAAAAATCAATACAAGATCATCAAAATATAAAAGAAGCTTTATCACAAACTCCCCTAGCCTAACACCATCTACATCTTGCAGATTTAGCCATTCTTCCAGTTTATCAATATATAAACCAAAAAGAGTAGGGGATAGAGGGAAACTTGCTTGACTCCAGTGTCACTTCTAACGATTTCTGAAATACCCGTCGAGCTTCTAATTTTGACTTTCACCTCTTCATAAATTCTATGGACAATGACTCTATAATGCAAAGGAATTTCAAGTTCTTCCATTCTATACCACAAATTATCTCTAGGGATTGTGACATATTCCTTTTTGAAGTAAAAAAAGCAACAAAATACTTCTTCTTTGTCCTCCCAAACCTTTTCAACAATGTGTCTCAACGTGATACCATGATCTACGTGTTCCAATGGGATGTGGGCTACAAGATTTTGTTTATGGCCGACAGTTCCAATGTTAATATACAAAGTGATGTGGACTGCAAGATTTTTTTTATGGCCAATGGTTCCAATGTTAATATAAAAGCAACACTTTTATTTTGGATACAACCACCAATTAACGATGTTATCATGCTATCGAGAGAGACAAAGATTCACTTTTTCTCATTTTCGTTAGAGAGGGACTTTCTTTTTCCAATTCTCGTATTGGTCAAGTTTTGCGTAAATCATAATGGGCTTGTTTCCTTGAGTGTTAGAATATGTAGTAAAAAGTTAGACTATAAGGCAAACGTTAGACTCTAGGCAGTGCCAATTTTAATTTGGCATGAAACATGTTGCAGAAATGTAATTTCACTTTTATGTAGAAACATATTTAAAAGTCAGCGTTTCAAATTAAAAAAAATTCAAAGCATGTAGACATAAAAAAAATTATACAAAGGCCTTCAAACAATGTTTCCTCTATCCTTATAAATTTCAAAAGCCTTTGGACAACCGCATTAAATTATAACCATTGTGTAGAGTGTAAAGATGCTGAGGAAGCTTTCATTATGCTTCTTTGGCACCTCCAGACTTAATAATTATTTAAAAAAACTATAAATATTTCTAACATAACTTCCCTGTACGAAGGGGATACATGGAATGAGATTTGTTTTCTCGAAATTTCAAGGATAAAGAATGAAAGAAGAACTCCCGACGGACAATTTCTAAAACAATGTAGAAACAATAAGATCATTCATCCATTTGCTCAGGTAAAACATAGACTTTTTAATCGATATAACAATAATTCATTTTTAAAATTAATTCTGGCTCTCATTCATGGTGAAATCAAGAAAACTAGGGTTGCATTAGATAGACTCAGTCTGCCCTTTCCACTCACTTAAAGTTAGCTAGGATAATCAACTTCAATCTGTGGAGAAAAATTGATGTGAAGGATGCCTTGAAGGCTCAGAAAGAAGGTAGAGTTGCTCAGGAAAGACATTCAAGAAAGCTCTCCAAATTAGAAAAATGTTCAACAATTTTAGCTTCAGCGGTTGAGGCTTCTGATGATCCTGGTAGATTCGAAAATAGAAAACAACATGTAGCGAAGGATGAAGGCACATGTTGTCAACTAAGATCTAAGGTTGATAACGTACTGATAATCAATTCAGTTGTGGGGAACGGAGCACTTCCAACATCAAGGATAGGTGATGCAGTAGCAGTTCCATCTAATTTCGAGAGTGTGGTGGACAACGTGGTGGACATTTTGAGCACAATGGACGCAGAAGGAAGAAACCCATTAATTAATGTCTCCTACGTTGATTCCAGCACTCTCGATGTTGGAAATTACAGTGGTAAGGGAGGTGTTAACAACGTGGATGGTGAACCAGGTAATATTAGTGACAAAACTGTAGATGATAGCATTGTTGATAGGAAATAGCCTGTAGCAAAGGATGAAGGCACAAGTGGTCAACTGGGAGCTAAGGTTGATAACGTAGTGATAAATAATTCAGTTGTGGGGAACATAGTACTTCCAACATCAAGGATAGGTGACACAGTAGCAGTTCCACTTGATATCGAGAGTGCGATGGACTTTGTGAGCACAATGGAAGCTGAAGGAAGAAACACATTAGTCTCTTGCGTTGATTCCAGCACCCTCGATGTTAGAAATTACGGTGGTAAGGGACGTGTTGATAGCATAAACAGTGAACCAGATAAGATTAGTGTCGAAACTGTAGATGACAACGTTGTTTCCAGAGAAAACATTAAAAGGGTGGATATTATAACACACTTTGACAATAAGAGCACTAAAAATCCGATAACAAAAATGGATAAGGACAACAATGACATAGAGGGTGAGAAATGCGTTGTTGAAATTAATAGAGGATGTCGAATTAATTCAATATGTGAGCATAGAGGTTCTACCATTAATAATAACAACAATAATCCCAATAAGATTGATATGAGCAGCGCTGATAGGACCTGCATAGATACTCAATTTAGGGAAAAACCCAAGGAATATGGGAGCAGTAATTGAGGTAATGATATATCTGTTTTCAGAAATCCCAATGTCCCAAATATAAGTGGTTCAAAAATATTACCTAATAAGATATTCATTAATCTCTCCTCCTTACTTTTCACTCCTGAAGAAATTAATACATTTAGCAAAGGCTTGGGTTCGCAGTCTCCCCCAAGAACATTCCATTTGAAAGCATCATCTGCAACATTGAGAATGGGACTCAAGGCCCTTCATTGGATGACAAAGAAGTATTAAGATAGGAGTGTTCCCTTGTTATGATGAAATCTAAGTGACCAAAGTGTAATTTAAATAAAGAAGGGCAAGATGCTCTTAGATCACTTTGTAATAATGATAAAATAGTTGTGCTTAAGGCTGATAAAGGAGGAGCAACTATTGTGTAGATAAGGAGGATTACATTCATAAAATGAATGAGCATTTAAATTGCAGTGGTTATAGAAGAATTAACTCCAACCCCACTACTAAGGTTATAAAACAAGTCAAGAAGGCTATCATGGGATCGAACCTTGAAGATAAAATGAAAAAGAGACTAATTCCACCCTATGAGGTTATACCTCGAATTTATGGATTACCAAAAATTCATAAAGAAGGGTCCCTCTTAGACCAATAGTCAACACCATTGATTCCCGTACCTATGAATTAGCTAAATATGTGGCTAAGATCCTGAAGCCTCTAGTTGGTAACTCTTTTATAAAGGACTCCAATGATTGTGTGAAACTTATTAAGAATGAGAGGGTGGATAAGGATGATGTTCTAGTAAGTTTTGACGTGGTTTCTTTGTTTACAAAGATTCCTCTAGATGAAGCTGTTCATGCTATAAAAGAAGTCACTATTCCTAAAATAGCAAAACTTGCTGAAATTTGTTTGCGTTCCACTTTTTTCAATTTTCAAGACCATTATTATGAACAGATATCAGGAGTCACCATGGGATCCCTGCTCTCACCTATTGTTGCAAAATTATACATGGAGTACTTTGAAAGGAAAGCCCTTGACTCATACCCTTTGAAACCGACTTGGTGGAAAATATTTGTTGATGACACCAACTTAAAATGGACTCATGGCAAGGCTGAGCTGGAGAGGTTTTTTAATCATCTTAACTTTATATCATCTAAAATCAAGTTTACTGTGGAGCTTGAAGAAAACGGTAAAATTTCTTTTATAGATGTCCTAATCATTAGAAAGGAGGATGGTACTTTGGGACACCAGGTCTATAGGAAGAAAACACACACATAAAGTTATCTACATGCCGACTCATACCATCATCCATTGCAAAAATTTGGCGTCTTAAACACTCTAGTTTTTAGGGCTCTCAAAATTTCTGACTCTGATCACCTAAATGAGGAAATTAAACACGTAACCTTTGTTTTAAAATATCTAGGATACAAGGAGTTTACTATTAAGAAAGCTATAAAAAGAGCTCAAGATAAGGTCCTCTCTAGGGGTCCCCGGGAAAACAGGAAAGAAAATTGTGGGAAAGCATACCTCCCATTCATTCAAGGGGTTACAGATAAAATCACAAAAATTTTAAGAAATAAGGACATAAACACTCGGTTTACAACATGTGGAACGATTAGGCAGAAAATGAGGTCAGTTAAGGATAACGTAGATCATCAACAACTTAAGGGTGTGTATAAGATTGATTACTCGTGTGGCAAGAGTTATATTGGGGAAACAAGACTTAAAGAGCACAGAGTTGATATTAAGAATGGGAGATATCTTACATTGGCCCTTGCGGAACACTCATCCAAAACCAAACATCATGTGTGTTTGGAGGACGCCAAAATTATTGCAAGAGAAGATCATTATCAAAAGAGGAAAATCAAAGAGGCTATCGAAATTATGAAATTCCCTCATAATCTCAACAAGGACAATGGAAATGAGATTATTGGAAACTGGCTTCCCCTAATTAGACATATAAATCCCTCTAGATCTTTCAAGGTGTAGTATCACTAGTATCTTCCTCCTCGTTCCTTAATTAATAGTTGTCTTATTGATGTTACAAATTTAGGAATTAATCATTATTTATTTGACATAATAACCAATTATCTTTAAATAGATAAATAAATGATTATTATTAATATTAACTAGTAAAACAAAACAAAAAAAA